>JAHDVE020000752.1:0-75803 GCA_022606495.2 Halesus radiatus
TCCCAGAAATCAAGAGAACAAAATCTGGTCGCAGAGTACATTTTCCCGACAGATACCTGTCGTAATGCAATTAAATTGGCAAATTAAATTAATTATTTTCTTTCTACAAAAAACCATATTAATCTCAAAGAGGTTACAAGAAATTAAAAAAATAATGCCTAAATATCATATTCAAGACATAGCTAACCATGTATATTTTTTAAAATTACTGATACTAAAGTCTACAATTTTTGTATAAATTTTGAACTCTAGTACTGTTGTATACAATTTTTTTTCTCAAAACATAGCGCAGAAACACTATGTAGAAAGAAATGCATCACGGTCATCGACGAGATGAACCGTTGTAATACTGAAAAGTTTTTCATCTTTAAAAACATGTTCACCATGTAACTAATTGTAAGAAAATGAAAGGGTAAAGTAAACAAACCATTCAACTAGCTATAGTAATTTAAACATTACATAAAATCTTACACTAAATATAGAAAATGTATCATATATAAATATAATAGCATAAAAATATCTGTTACCTAAAGAACATGATAGCATGTGTTATGCTGACCATATAATCAACATAACACATGTTAAAAGGTTATTACTAAAATTATTATGTACTGATATATTCATCATCTTACCGAAGCATAGTAAGTAATCGTACAAAATATACTCTTGTTCGTTCATGAAAAATGATAATACTATACAACCACAATAACGATAAGTTAGAAATAAACACTCAAAATAAGACTCAAATTTCATGAACACAACTTTATATTTTTGTGATAAGCATAAATTAAAAACATTTAGATTTTAAGCTTAAGTTTAATAATAATTTTCTTTTTATTCCGGTGATAGGGAAATCACTTTGTTAAAAAATCCTGTATTATACTTACCATATATATATATGTAGATTTTAATCAAGCTTAAGTTGTCTGAAATAACGACTTGTATTTAATCGTAAGTCACTTGACTCCTTTCTTTATTTGCTCAAAGCAAAATGTTTATTTAGAAGGTAGCTTAAGTATTTATTATTTATACTATTAATACAATTTAAGATGACTTGTAAAGTTATGTTATATATTTAAAATAAGTCTTAAAGAAAAAATGTCGAATGTAATTATTTTTAGTTTATTTACAATATGCAAATGTAACACAATTATCTTTGATTTATATTAATCAACAATAAGCAATTTGGAGTATATACTTATTGATCTACATCAAAGATAATTGTAAGAATATGTATTAGTATTACATCCATACTTTAAGATTATGTAATTTTAAGTCGTTTAAGAAACTGGGCGGAAGGTATGTAATATGCAAGCAATTTATTAGCCACAAAGTTTATTTTTTCTTATGGTAACCCTTCATTCAAATGTCAACCGGCCGACTTTCTGTTATCCACAGAACAAGAGAATCATTCACTTTTCTGCTCCCTGCTGATTCGGTCGTGTTGTCAAACTGGCTAGTAACTTGTAGATTTGCATAATGCATCACTTCTAGTCTTTTAAATATTCCTTCTGATTTTTGTACGCGTGAGAAATAAATCAAACAAATAGTGAACCTTTCTTTCATTTAATATCTCCGCGACAATCATTAACGTAAGCGTTCTGGTGAGTATTGGTAAGTATCATAGTACACTACACACCGCCGAACACATCTAAGACAGATAACCATTAAACGTTAAAATGTTAACCTTCTAACTTAAATATCAGTATTTAAAAAAAAAATTAAGTCCACTTTCATTGTTAATTTAATTCTCAAAGTTAGAAAATTTTTAAACCAGCCAAAAGGCCGGAATTCGAGCGGTCAGCGGCGGAAGAGGGGTGCGTGATGTCACACGGAATGAATTTAATTAGTCAATCCAATGATGCCAACCAAACAGGGCACTTTTTATGAGATATAATTATAAATAATAAAACATATCTTCAGAATCGGTGTCTGTTGTTCGATATGAATATATATTTTTTATCAAAAGAGCGAAAGTATTTCTATATTTTCTATTTTAATAACCCTCCACACTAGCAACCAAATTCTTGTTAAAGTATTAGGTATGAAATCTGAGATTCAATTTGAAGATCTACTAAGTTAAAAAATAAAAAACCTAAAATGCAGCACCATCATAAATACATTTTTCTATGTATTCCTATATTTTTATTTCTAATTTATATTTACTGAATACCTTATAATGAACATTTTAATTCAGTTGGCTCTTTGAGGTGGCCAAAAAATGACGAATCAAATTCTTATATTCTTATTATTTAATAGACTACACTACTTGACACTGGCTAGAACACTTCTGTGAACGGAGTGGAGGTGGGATTGGAGGTAGAGATAGGGGTAGGGGTAGGGGTAGGGGTAGTGATAACACATTACAACCTCAAAACTTTCCTTCATTCGCTAAAAACGGGCAACGCCGGGTACTGCAGCTAGTAAAAAATAGGTAACATACTTCTAATAAAAGAGATAACCTACCTCTGTAGATCATTATTGCTCAAGAACAGTTTCTGCAATTTGGGTACACCGTCACATCCTGAAACCCTTCTCAACTTATTTCTCTTGAGGTTCAGCTCCCTCAGCTGCGGAAGTCCTCGTAGATCAGCCGACCGGAGCTGGTTTCCGGCCAGGTTGAGAACCTTCAGCTCCCGCAGGCCCCCGAGGCCTCCAGCCAGAGTTATGCGGTTGCCGTGAAGATCTAGGACCTCCAGTTTAGCTGCCACACCCGATAGTCCCTCGATTTTTTTGATCCTAAAACAAAGAGTCATTATGAAAACAATCCAATATGCTTTATCTATTGTAGGTTATAAAAATATATTATACATACATAAAAAACTAAAATTAATTAACAATCCTCTGTTATTGACGGCTCTTCAAACAGTTGGTATAGGTATGCAAGTGTATACTGTAAGACAGGGTAAATTACCCCACTTTTTTTATTGTTTCGAACTTTTTGTTTTCGAGGAGAAATTGGAGGGAACTTTTTTCAAATCCATGTAATTAATAATTTTTATACTTGTTTAAGATTTAATTTTTAAATTTTTAAAATGACAAAGTAGTTCCTAGGGGGGGTAACTATACAATTAGACATGGGCAGATTCATCTGCAGTAGTGAATAGATTCAGTCTGATTCACCCAGTATTGTAAATTTATCCATTTAATTATTTTAATTCATAAAAAAAAAAAATTAATAATAAGATTAAATAAATAAAAACGGGAGATTTTTTCACATCGTAAATTGAGCTAGTGTTAGAAATAACTCATACAAAATAAAATAAACACTAAAATAACAATTCTACCCAACTAGATAATAAATCAAGGGGGCTTTACGATATCTAATCATTTTATCTACACACCAATGCTAGTGGTAGATTTACTGGAGGTAAATCTCATTATTTTAAAATTTAAAGTATCAATTCCACTTCATGCTTGAACGAGCAGTGTTCGCAGGTGTCATATTGCTTGTTTGCGTTACATAAGATAAACAAACAAACTGAGCTCGCCAGTTGCCACTTGACGCTCGTAGAGGTTTACACAAATCGTTTCTTCTGTTTTAACTTATCATAGTTAGATTTGTTTTATTATTATAGTTAGACTTGTTTTTTTATATTTTTTTATATTAAGACTTGTTTTTTTATTTTTTTTTATATTAGGTTAAGTTTTTTTTAATATTTTTTTATTGCTTTTGTTTTGTTTTTTTGCACTGGACAACTTTTAAATTATGTAAACTCTTTAAATAAAAAACAAAATAACCTGGTGTTTTAGTTCTATTTTTATGAAAAAAAAAACCGAGCATGAAGCGGTTACCTCCCTTTTTAGTGTCAAAAAGTTTAGTAGTTTCCCCAAAATAGCTACTTGTATTCAGAGAAAAAGAAATTTCTATCTAATGATATAAAAAATAATGTATAAATGAAATACAACATTCTTGAAATTTTATAAAATTTTCATAAATACATAAATGTAAATGCAATATATAAAAAACAAGATATCACCGATTAAAACCCAAATGAACGGCACGTCGAGGAATGATGCAATAGTTGACAGTTGTTATTTTGTTTACATTCCAGAAGAGCAGCATTTCACAAAAAGCAAGAAATGCTATCTGATTTATTATTTTGTCGGCAAACGAATGTAATTTAATTTAGTAAGCTACAAACATTTTTTAAGGTTGAAAATCCCACAAAAAGAAAGCATGTTTTTAGCGTTGCCCATCGATCACGATGGCGCACCAGAAGTTAAAGCGAGGGTATTAATACATTTTTTGTATATGAATAACGCACAAGAGTCCCAACTGCTCCCAACCGTCTGGAGCCAGTGAAACTATGGCATCCCCAATTGGGGGTAATGTTGTGAAGCTGAAGGTATTGGAGAGGGGAAGAGGAAGGTGGGTAAATACCTGGCTATTCAGATCTAGTCACCAAACATGGCGAAAAGCCATTTCAAGCAACGTTTTAATTCTGAATGGTGGTCTTTCACCAGGGCGATACTAAGAGTATCTTCCACTCTGCAACGTATACAAATATACTATATATTATTTTTAAATGAATTAATTGTGAAAAAGCACAAATTAATTGAATAAAATTTACTTGCGCACGCCGGGATTTGAACCCGCGACCTTCGGATTCGTAGTCGAGAGCCTTACCCCTCGACCATGGAGGCCGTCAATATATTATGATATCTTAGTAAACATTCATTTGACATTATCAATTTGTTTGTATGTACGTTTCACATTTAGGAATGCCGATCCATTGACAATATCAGCCAGTGTTACCATTGTAGGGAGATTTCTCATTTACTTCGTCATTAATATTGGCTTGCCAACTTACTAGTTTGGTTAACTGCCACTGAGGAAATGTGAATATTTTCTACAAACTAAATGTTATGCTGGTTATCATTGCTTTTATAATGTATTTGTATAATCAAATAAAAATATCAATGTAATTAACAATCCTTTACCTGTTTTTCCCCATTAGCAGCACCCTCAACGACTGCAGCGTGTCCAAAGCGGCTATCTCCTGCACCTGGTTGTCGTACAGGTCCAGTAGCACCAGGCTGGCGAGGCAGGGTGCGGCCAGGCCTTGCAGCGAGGTCAGCAGGTTGTGCTGCAGCGAGAGCAGGCGCGGCCCGCAGCCCGCCTCCAGGGAGCACAGGGAGTCGGGTAGAGTTGTGAGACCACGCCTGCAAATCGACAACACAATTATTATACAACGTAACATTTCTTTTGAGCACGAGTGTGAAATTTTCAAAATTGAAACCGGTGGCTCTGTTGAAGATATAATAAAAAATAAAAATAACATATCTATGCGGATTAATCTCCTTGTCAATAACAGTGATAAATATAAACATAGAAAAAGCAAATTGCAATATAAAAATCTATAATAAAACCAGGGACACATAGTTGTGAGATAATAAAAAGTAAGAAACAAAAACCGCACACAACAGAATGCAAAATATTCTTTATCCCCAGAGTCAATCTGCCTCTACTGCCCCTGGGTTGATTCCAATGGGACATCCACTGGGTCATGATTTTCAGTGCCCTGGCATCTGACATTATTTCTACATGTCCAGCCTATCGCAGTTAACATCTACAAAAATTTACAGTGGTCCCACGATCAATTAAATGATTCAATTTAATTCTGCACGATACATTTTCTAGCTCAGGTCCAAGTATTTTGAATTCAAGGACTGTTGATTATGTTTCTTTATTATAATAATAAGAGTTCATTTCTATAGAGCAGTTTTGTGAAGGTTCACCTCAAGTGCATTTTACACTACCTAACCTAACCTAATATAATTAGAAAATAACAGATATACTATATATTATAGAATATGCAAATGAAAACTGTGGTGTAAAAAAATCATGAGTTGCAGATACACTTATATGAACAATTTTGAATATTATATAACAATTTAGAATGAACTAGGGATATAAATAATTAGAGATGCGTAGAGTACAAGTTTTACCTAGTTACCGAGTAGGAGTTTTACCGAGTTACCGAGTTACCGAGTATGAGTTTACTCGGTTTGACGTTTGCCAAACCGAGTACTCGGCCGAATAACTCGGTTGAGGCGGTTGCTTCAACTTCGTCGTCGGAATCGAATGCAACAAATCCTTCAGGAGTCATTTGCGGCAAAGTAGGATATAAATGATTCGCGGGCTAAAGAAATCCACAAAGCTGTCGCCGAAATGATTGCTATTGACAACCAACCGATTTCCATAGTGGAAGATAATGGATTTCGAAGATTAATGAAGGTCTTAAAGCCGAAATATCAAATCCCCGTAAGAAAGTATATCAGCGAAGTTGCCATACCAGAAGTTTACAACAAAGCGAAAAGCATAATTTGAGCAGAAATTACAAACGTTAAAGCTGTATCAATAACCACTGATATTTGAACCTGCATGAACAACTTGCTTGGTTTTCTAAGCTATACTGCTCACTGACTCAATGAGGAGTTTATCCTACAGCAGAGTGCTGCAAATGCAGCATTTTAGAGGACACCACACAGCTGACAATATTCGATCAGTGCTGTCAGACTTATCTGTGAGCTGGGACATTGACACTATTATTCATGTTATTTTGAGAGACAATGGACCCAATGTAGTCCATTTGTCGGCAAAGGATGCTACATACATACACTGCAATTGGCCATAAAAGCTTCTCGGAAAGTTCAAAATGTAAAAGACGCTATTGCGTTAGATAGAGGAATTGTAGGCCACTTTAATCATTCTGCAATGGCGCAAGGAAAGCTGGACATAATAAAAAAGAACTTAAACTGCCTGAACACAAACTCGTGCAGGACGTTACCACGAGATGGAACAGCACATATTATATGATTGAAAGATTGGTAGAGCAAAAAAGGGCAATTTCACTCTATATATCAGACAATCCGAGTACAGCCAATCTTCAACAGTTGACAGAACGTCAATGGGAAATTTTAAGAGAGTGTGAAACGTTACTCAACCCGTTCTAAGAAATCACCAAAATTACCAGCTCAACATTCTCATCAATTTCAGAAGTAATACCCCACACCAATGCTCTTATAAAATATTTATCAAAAGCTGAAGTCGGTGAAATCTGCCCAAACATGGCGGATATGCAACAAAAGCTTAAAGATGAAGTTCAGGATCGCTTTCAAGGCTTGAGGATGATAAATATTACTGTTTAGCTACTTTACTGGACCCCAGATTCAGAATAAGATTTTTTAATCCAGAGAAATGCGAATTGATCAAGAAGATCCTATTTTTTAGAATCCATTGAAAAAAGGGACGTTACAAAGAGTGCCAGCAGCAGTGAAGAAAACGAATCTAATTCTAACCTTAACCAATTAAGACAATCACGAGATGCTCATGCATCATTTTGGAATTGCTTCGAAGAACTTGCTTCTACCCAGCCACCGGAGCGCGACGATCCTAAAAGCCCTATCGTTCTAGAATTGGATCGATATGTAAACGAAGGATTGTTTTTCAAAATATAAGAGTCCTTTCGAGTGGTGGGAAAGATATAAAACAAGATATCCAGAGATAGCACATTTACCAAGAGTTTTTTTATGTGCACCTGCAAGCACTGTGTATAGCGAGCGTTTATTTTCAGAAGCAGGTAACGTATATGAAGAAAAAGGAAAAGGCTGTTACCAGAACGTGCGGAGAGTCTTGTATTCTTACATCACAACTTGCCTTTGCTAAATTTTAAATATTAATTGTTTAAATCCAATTTTAGTAAACGCAACTTTTTAATCCTCCTGTTTTGATTATATTTCCCAAAATATTATATATCACTTTAGTTAAACCGAGTATACTCATCATTTAAACAGAGTTATTTGGCTGAGTACGAGTAATAAAAAAACGCCGAATACGCCGAGTACGGAGTATTAAACGAGTACTCGGCCCATCACTATAAATAATCTGATGTAAAGTATAAGCAACAAAAGAGCAAGAAAATATACACTAAATAACCTGACCTAACCTAATAGAATTATAAAATAATAAATATATTACATGTATGCAAATTAAAACTATCATTTAAAATATTCATCAGCAGCAGACTCACTCGCATGAACATTTTAGGCATTATATAACAATATAGTATAAGCTACAGGTGTAAATAATCAAATATTATTATAAGTTAGATGCCAAGTCTCACCGTATTTACCTGCTGGTTTTATTTAGGTTTTACATGTGAACACTTTGTTTCTTTAATTCAGTTTTGCACTGACAAACTTACAAGCATATCTGTAAAAACTGAAAGTCTCACCTATCCAAGCTGACTCTATCGCACCTCTCCCTGTCAGCGGCGCGCTCCTGCTTGTCGGTCACGCCCCTGACCCCGCCCAGTGTGCTGTGCGCCCGCGGGCCCAGGCCTCTGCGCCCCCCCGGGCCCAGCGCCGGCCCAATGTGCAGCAGGTCCCCGCAGTCCCCGGGGGGCGACCGCCGCCCCTCGCAGTCGACGCTGCGGGCCGACTTGCCACGCAGGCGGAATACTGATCTTCTGGCCTGAAGAGGATACGGAGCACATTACATTTTATCTATAGAAATCTTTCCAACAAGCCGTACATTGACATACTCGGTATAACCTTAAGTGACCAGCTCAAGAACGGGGGCTCCATCAAACCCGGAGTTAAATTAGCCGCTCAGAAGCTCAGCGTACTGTATAGGCCTTGTAGATAAATTAAAAATACACAACTGCTGACCTTGGATAAATTGCAAGTGCACCCCACTGTCGAATTTCCCAACGGGAATGCTGTCCTCGTTCTACCATTACTTCAATGGAAGATTCTATGAAGAACTAGTGTCGCTGGTCCCTTCTGAACCAATGGACAGCTGGGAAACACGACAAAGGCGCACCCAGCATTTGTACGCGATTGATATTCGCCACATGAAAACAGGATGCTTCTACAACTCGCTCTTGTATTCAACAGCTCAGCTGTGGATTTATTTGCTGACTTCGACATTTCTTTTCTTTTTTTTTCACTCCCTTCTTTCCACAATAAGACCCTTCACATATTATCCTCAAACATGACATAGGCTCTAAGAAAAATGATTTGCCTCGGGGTCTCCCAGGCAGAGTTAAAATAGTTAAAACACATAGCAGGCTAGAATGCCTAATGCATGAGTATAAATTTCCTGGCTACCTCAGAGAGTCGAATGAATTAAGATGCTCATTATAAGGTGTTTAGCGAATATAAATTTGAAATTAAAATAATAACTGTACAATTTTTGCTGCTCATTTTTGGATTTTTTTTTAGTTTTTAACCCAAACTGAGAACCTAAAATTTTTATATGTAATTAATCTATTGTATTACAGATTCTTTATTTTAGATTCTTAGTTCGGGTTAAAAAAACTAAACTAAAAACCTTACAATAACTTAAGACTTTAAATGAATAAAATGCATTATTTTGCTTCTCCGGTAACTGAAATGGTTGTTCCTCATTGTAATTACAAGATAATTTGGCGTAAATGAGCAGCTTATCTGCAAATTTACCCAAGTGTAATAACAACAATATTATTTCCCTGATTTTTAAATCATTTATAATAATAATGTAACTGCCAATTAAATCATACATGGCATAATATGCCAAGCTACAAACAGCCGAACCGATAAACAGCCTTGAACGGTTTTACAACCCCTATGTGATCACAATTTTATAGCAGACATTATGAAATAACTGACCTAGTTACCAAATCTCAAAAGAAAATCAAATAAAATTAGTGCAAAGATCTAAATATGATACTCACGGATTTAAATAGGGTTTCACTTATTCTAAAACGTACATTTTAAGCAATTCAATTAGAGTATTGTTGAAAATAACAAATATTTGGAGCAATGTTGTTCTACTTACGACATTGCTACGATTGCCCGAAGTTGGCATGGATAGGTGTGCGCTACGCCATGTTATTTATTCATTTGTTAATATTTGGTAGCTGTATTGAATACCCCTCGGCAATTAATTAATTCAGATTGCCGAACTAATAACAGGTCTGCCTCCCATTATAATGTTAAATTATATCGACATGTCAAAAGTGACATTTGTGCCTATTGGAGAGCGCTCAGTATTGCCTGTCGTTGGGTATTTTGTATTTTGCTGGACAACCGAAATCGATATTTTTGAATTATTACTGAGGGGGAAACATCGGGAGTCCCTGTATGAATCCATTGATATATCCTTTTGTGATACCTATAAAAATGACCAAATTCACAGACATACTTAGTCTAAAATGTACATTTCAGGTAATAAAAATTCCCAGACGAGACCGGTCATAAAATAAATTAGCACAAAGGCTAGCGGGCCTATTGTAAAGTACTACATCGTAAAATAAACCATCCTTAATTACTATTTTAGAAAGTCGGCAATTCCTTTGAGATTTTACGGGACAGCAATAAACACCTCAAAGGAAATGTGCCGCCCGGCGGAACGGCACGCTGAACAATGCGGGTCATAGAGGGATACCTACAGGTAGGCGAAAGGGGCTCTCTAACGAGAGACAGTCGGGTTCATTCTTCCGCGCAGGAAGCACAGAGAGTCGGGTTCAGTCTTCCGCGCAGGAAGCACAGGGGTTGGCTTGAAACTTCCGATCAGGAAGGTTCCGATTCTCGCTCCTCGGAGAGGCCGCCCAGGTCCTCTGACGACGAGTGAATTTTACGCTTCCATCCGAGAAGGAAGTCCTATCTCCGCCCTTCGGGGATCTACGGCAGAGTCGCCCAGGCTCTGTACCGCGAGTGAGTGTCACGCTTCCATCCCAGAAGGAAGTTACTGATCTTCGCCCTTCGGAGATCAAACACCGGAGACCGCCCAGGACTCTGATTATCGCCGCGTTTGTACCTACTCCCGATCCGGAGGTACTTGGATACCTAGTGCGAACGCGAGGACTCTGCATACAAAGCAGCCACTGGACCCTGGACAGCCATCTGTAAAGGGAAGTGCCTCTGACTCTCATGATAATTCTTTCACCCTGTCAGCCAAGTGAATCTCTAACTTTAAGAAACAACTTTTTCGTACAATTAAGCCAGTGAACCTCTAATTTTAAGAATACAGCCTCTTATGTAGATTTAACGAAGTAATTAGTTAATTTTAAGTCAAAGACTTTACAAGTAGATTTAAGTACTGGCCTATCTAGTTTTATTGAATTATTGTGTTTAATTAAGATTAACTCTAGTTTAAGACTAACCCCACGACTATCAAATTAAATGACTTGTAACTACCTAAGATTGCTTTTCAGTTCCTAACCTTTTTTGCGTTATTCCTAGAATTATACCCACTGCACTAATCTACGTCTTATCACCATAAGAACTAAAAAACAAATTTAAATGCGATGAAGGTTGTCAAATTGATTTTATAAGATTTATAGCTTTGTATAAATTTTGCCCTGAGGAAAATAATTTCCCTATGTCGTCTTTGAGGATGCTGTGTGGAGGGTCTTTTTGAGGAAAAGAAGGAGTGAACATGGGTCATGAAGAGATCCATGTTGTAGGAGGCAGGAAACACAGGGGCCGGTAAGTCGTTCCAAAGTCATGCTATTGAACTACGAATGAGTCATAAAAATGACTCATTCTCATATGACATGTCAACTGTGTACAAATGTTGGGCATACGTTTGGCATGTTTTCCGACTATGGACCGGTGCTGAAGGGATCAATGACGGTAATTTCTTAGAGCATCTTCCATTGAAATACCTCTAGAACAAAGATAGCATTCTCGCCTTTGTTCTAAAGATTGCAATCCGTTTATTAAGATAAGAGAATCTATCAAACGGATCGCCTGTTTCTGCACAGAGTCGAGGGTTTTGTTCAGATATTTTGGAGCTCCAGACCAGGGGTGGCTACCAAATTCAATAGTGGGGTGCACTTGCCATTTGAACAGGGTCAGCAGTTGTATACTATTAAAGTATCTGCGGAATCTGTACAGTACGCCCAGCTTCTCAGAGGCTAACTTGCCTCTGGCTTCGATGGAGCCCCCGCGCCTGAGCTGGTCACTTAAAGTTACACCAAGCATATCAATGGAAGGCATGCTGGGAAGATTGCTTCCGTTGAAGGAGACTAGATTGTCATTTCGATCCCTTTTGGATGTAATCAGACATGATTGGGTTTTTAAGATATTAAATTCAACAAAGTTATTCTTACCCTTAGAAGAAACCCTCTCGAGGTAACCGTCCATTCTCTGTTTCAAAGTCCTCCGAGACGTTGGAGTTTGTGTGACCTTTGGGGGCTTATCAAACAAAAAGCTATTATGGACTGTACTGTAATCATCGTAATAATGAATTGGTGCACACAACAAAAGGGCGTTGATGTGCAACAAAAATAAAGCCAGAGACAAAACTGATACCTGTGGGACGCCAGCATTTATTGAATGGGAGAAAGAGATGATTCCATCAGAAACCGCCTGAATCGACCTTTCCCTCAAAATGTTGGCAATCCACATACAAGTCTTCGGTGGAAATGTCCAGTGCAACCACTGTGATGTTCCAGGCACTACCGCCAAACATGCGTCGCATACGCAAGAAGATCACCACAAGATCGGTTTCGCCGGAATCTGTATTGACAATCTTTAATAATTTTGTTCTTCTTAAGGTATGTGAGCAGTTTGTCATTGATCACACGTTCCATCACCTTAGACAGAACTGATGTGATCGCTATCAGACCCGGCCGGGTCCAGATCCCAGTACTTGGCCGTGTTGGAGCGGTCTCCTTTCTTGGAAATATGATGAATGACCACTTTTTTCCAATCAGAACCACATTTCAGGGACATTTTGAAAAGCTTCGTCAAAATTGGGGCTATTTCTGCAGCACACCACTGCAATACCAGGGTAGATATTCTGTCAGGCCCACTAGCTTTGTTGACATCGAGCCCCCGTAAGATGCGGAGTACATCCCAACGCTGGGTCCTTAACTTTTTCATATGGAAACCGCAGTGACGAACCGACGGCGGGATAGTACCTTGATCATTGTGGGCCGAGTTTTCCGCAAACATTTAACTTAATAAGTTGGCCTTTTTGGTGGCGGTGTTTGGTAGTGAGCCATCGGGTCTGGTAAGAAGTGGCAGATTGGATTTGCAGAAATTTCTACTTATGGAATCCACTAGCAACCAGAACGCTCTGCTATCATTCGGGCAGGCAGCCAGCTTTTAGCTGATCTGCAGATTGTGCTCGAATTTTGACCTATTTATGATTATCTTGTTTTCTATGCCAATTTGTTATATGCTGATCTGTTTTCCAATGTTCAAGATGTTTTGTACCCTCAGTAAGTCGCATTTTTTGGTCGAACTACTTCGGAGCATTGCCGACTGAACCACGGCTTTGAGTCCACACCAGTTTGTTTGATAGTGGATTGTATATATATCATAGAATTCAAATTGTGTTATGAAATTACTCACAGGTTGGCCAAAATTGTTGTGCTTATTTTTAGGACACGCCAAATCTAGTAGTGATATATCGATGCATTTTGTTGATATTATGATGATATTTCTTAAAGGGAAGAGGGACGTCGGAGAGTTATTATTTATAAATTCAAAATAATGATAATATTATTGTGCAATACGATAAACATGGTGTTTTTAAAGAGAAAAATATTTATTACATTTTTTTTATTTGAATTGGCTTATCATTTATTAAAATAAAATCAGAAATATTACACATTTCTGACCGTTCTACGCATGTTTTACAAAAACATTTAAAAAGTTGAATATCCTTAAAAAATTCTTAAACATGTCGATCTGATAAATTTAAAAAAAAAAAGAACAGTGTGTAGTTTAAATTTTTCATAGACACTACGTATCTTTAATGTTTTTATTTTATTTTTTTATTGCCGATTATAAAAGAAAAGGTAATATTTCTGATTAGATTTTGATAAATGCTAAGCCTATGTAAATTTATAAAATATTTAATGAATATTTTTCTATTTAACACCTCGACTCCGGTGATGGGTCTGATTTGACCCAGTGTTTTTTAAATAAAAGATTTTGCCGCAAATATTTCGTTTAGGCTAATTTCCTCTTGTCTATTCTTTTATCAAATATTTACCCACATCTCGACTCAAAAATGATTAAAATCGGACACGTTTTAAATAAGTTATTAGAATAATTGTCTATAAAAACACGCAAAATCTCCATCTCGTCTCAGTTGAATTTGAGCAGCTGACGAAACAGTATATCTCTCGCTCTATCTTTCCGTCTTTGTCTCTCGCAGTCCTTAACACGCAGATGTTGTGAACCATTCGGGCGCATTTCTAGTATTGTGATTATATTTTTATAACTTTGTTTTATTTTTTTTTATTTCGTACCGTACTAACGCAATGGCAAGGCAAAATTATTTAGCTGATAATGAGATTGAAAAGCTACTTAACAGTGAGATCAGTGATGATGGCGACTTGGAATTCGAATCATTGAATCCAGAATTTGAAAGTGATCCGGAAGACATATTACTAGAGGAAATATCTGAAGGTGAAAATGGAAGTGATAATGCAGTTAGTGTAGGAAATCTGAGTGAATCCGTTGCAAATGGACTTGTCAAATTCCGGATTCCTTTAATTTTTTAATGAAAATCGTTCATTTAAATTTGTTTTGTTGAAAAATAAAAGTTTTAGTATTTTTAACTAAAATGTATGTCATTCAATGGTTTTAATTGTGACAAATTAATGTGTCAGTAAATTAAATACTCAAATAAGAACGCCATTATATAATATTTTCTAATATTTGCATAAGCAATCATCATGTAATATGGCTATAAATTTAATTTATTTTATTTTTACACATCTTTCTATTAGAGGTACAGCAACAAGGAAGAATTAAATAAGTGATTTTATTTCTGGTATTTTAAATAATACATGATATACTTGTAAATGCACACCGTCGATTTCCCAAAAATGTTAATAAATATACAATCAAAAATAATAAAAAATGTTCGCTTCCACTGACTTCCTGGGACGAGTCCTTACCCCCTCCTCATTCTCCTGACCATCATAGCAGCAGCTGTCTCGAGACGCAATTGAGTGAGTCAGTCGTCGTTTTGCTGTCGCGTGGGATACCCGCGCTACTGTATATCGACGAACCGCAACATTTACGGAATACTAATTTCTAAAACTTCCATCTTCATACAAGAAACACAAGGGATATGTTATGAGTTTATGAGGAATTACATAATATTATATAAAAGTAAGGATATGAACGAAAAATGCATAAAAAAGCCTTTTAATTTCATCATTTCAGCCGGGTCAATCTGGACCCACCATCGCCGAATGTGTTTTATTTTGAACCTCCGGGTATTACGTGTTAAAACATTATGTTTATCGTATTGCATAATAATACTATTAATATTTCGAAATAATAAATAATTCCGCTCCGACGTCCCTTTCACCCTTAAGTATATCATGTCATCGGAAATTGTTAGATATTTTTTTAAAGTTATGTTCGTAGGGTGCGGGTAAGTAATACAAATAAATCAAAAGACAGGTTTACTGTTTCCAAATATTTTAACATCTTTATTAATTTCTAATGTTATTACACAACAATATAAGATTTGATACATTCATATTACGTCTATGATACTCCTTGACTCAGTTTCTCTACAGTCCAATGTATTACTGAAATTTTTGAATAAGGCATATTAATTATTACATTTTTAAGGGTCCCAAATATTGAAATAAGTTAAATAAGTAAAAAATGTAAAAGTGACATCCTTCGATGTTGTGTACCACGGAAAATAGATTTTTGGAGGGAAAATGTGTCGGAGCTGCAAAAAAGTAATAATTTATTGTTTATATTGTCTATGGTAATGATTCTTAAATATTCGTAAAAAATAATACATTATACAATAAAAAAACTTCATAAATTGTTATTATCACCTAATTGGCACATAGCGCCTTATGGTATATCTACTCACTATTATTTGTGTAACAGACTATCTTCGAAAAAGTATTTTGAGAATCTACGCACTACAAAAACAGTAGTATACAGTTTGTATATATAAAATATTAGTGTATAAGAAGATAATCTAACTTAACAATCTTTAATGAAAACTTAAAATAAATTTATAATGAAATAATTATTAATTAAATATCATAATTTTAGTTTTCAATAAAATATATTAAAGCTCTCGAGTGAAAACATTCGGTTAATTGGGTTTTGTTACTAACCGTACTTGTGTTTCACGTTCTGGTTGGTAAATGAATATCTGAGTCACTTTAGAGTGCTGGAACACTTTACAATTCTAACATTATTATTATTATTTATAATAAACTCTGAACAATTAAGTCTAATGACTTACAAATACAATATTAAACATTGATCGACGACTATATTCATAATATAATTACAGGTGTCAAACTTTGTACATTTTCCAAATAGATCACCCCGTTTTTCACTCAAGCTATTTCACACTCTTGCCACGTTACGTAAACCTAGGGAAAAGTAAGTATTAAACGTTCTATAGCGGACCTCGTCAGCCAAAACACCCATTTACTAACTCACTCGAACCTTTCAAATCTCCAGAGTTATCATTAAACATGATTGAGTTTTTTCTTCGTATAATATGGCACTGTTAGACCCAGTTTTTCAGTAGCTTCTAAAGCTTGGCTTAATGTGAGTGTTAGTACGATCTATGATTCTGATAAGGAACGTGCTTCACGACCCAAGGCGATACTATACAAGGTTTTTGGCGACACATTCAAAATTTTGTTAAACTGAACGAAAACATTAAGGACGAGACTGACGTTTATAAATTTAGAAGTTAATTTTGGCTACTTTCTGGCAAGTATTTGTAGTTCATACTGAATATTAAACAATAAAGGAAAAAGATCAAATATTCAAAACCAATGTCTACGTAAACTAATGTCATATGTGACAGACGCGAGATGCATTAACTACTAGCGCCGCCACATCTGGAAAATGAACGATATTTTTTTAAAGGTTTTTGGCAACGCTGTTCAAAGTTTGATTAAACTGAACGAAAACATTAACGACGCAACTGACTTTTATAAATTTACACTTTATTTTTTACTGCTTTCTGGCATGTATTATGGTCCATGCTTATTCTTACATGATAAAGCCAAAAGATCAAATATTCAAAACTAATGTTTACGTAATGTCATATGTGACAGATGTGAGATGCATCAACTACTAGCGCAGCCACATCTATAAAATGAACTACTTCTACGATAGATGACATTGCGGCTTAAGTCCTGATTTACATGGCACTTACTTTTATACCGATGTTTAGAAACAACTGAAAAACTGGCCCTTAGTTATCTCAATAAATTGAAACAACTGCTTCATTGTAATTCTTACTGTTTTATACAATTACGTAACACAAATTAGCTGCTTTTAATTGTCTTTGACTATCAAATTATAAACAATATACTAACAAACTAAAGCTTGCTTGTTTTGATGTTGAATTAAATTCATAGAGTTTTTTCTCTCCAATACAAAACATTTTATTATTATTATTATTGTAGATTTTTAGCATTTCATGCTGGATATTATTTATTGTTTGAAACTGATATCAATTATCACATAGAATTCCCCTGCCAAGAATAAAAACTAATTTAAACCTTAAAAATGCAAATATTAAATAGTTTAATATTATGCTTTGCGTGAGATAACTGAACGAAAGATCCAAGATACAGGCGGCATAATTAGAGTTAACCCAAACAACATCCACTTTTTTGTGTGTATTGGTTCATATGTATACACTACCGACAGCGATGTCCTTGCGAAACATCACTGAGAAACAGCCCTTTGTCTTGTTTACGCCTATTTATTGTCATTAGCGAAAAAGTGACAAGAAGTTCGTAAAAATCATATATTATGAAAAAAATTCTAGTGTGTTTAATTTTCATTGGAATATCTTTTATGAAGTTAAATATCAAGTTGAAACATGCTGTATGCAAGCAATGCATCGGTGTGAGTATTGGGTCAACTCTGGTTGCGATATTTACGCAAGGTTAAAATAAAGAAATGTTAAAATCTTGATTAAAAATGGATGGTTATTCGATATGTATACAAGGTTTCTGTTTATTGCCACTTGGATAAATAAGACCTGTAATCAAAATATTTAACCTTTTCAACTCAATTTATCCCACAACATGCACGTTTCGACACAATGCATGTGATTTAGTCAATTTTCATGGATCACATATGCGACATCCGCATAGTCCCCGATTGATCACATACGTGACAGCCGCGTAGATAAGGTTAAAACAAAAACAAAAAAACTAACGGCAACGCTAAAATTAACAAAATGGCAAGCAGTCATCCGGGTTCAATCATTTCTCCTCGCACAGAGATTAAGCAAACCTAATACTTTCAATCATTTGATGAACAATTGTTGAAATAATGTTTGCACGGAACGCACTCTTGTTCGTCTAACTTTAGATGCTCAACTTGTCGTCGTTGTTGGCCTTGCCGAGTTCTTGCAGCTCGTGGGGATCTGCGTTGGCCTTGTCGTGCTCCAAGCCCTTCTCGATGTCGGACTTGGACAGGTGGGCGATGATGATCGTCCCCAACATGTCGCACATCACGTTGATGGTTGTGCGGAATCGATCGCTGGAATGGAAACAATCAAAATAATTAATAAGTTCCTAATGAAAAACAATATAAAAACCTTAAAGATCATTCAAAACGAAGGACTCAATTTTGCACATTTCCCTCTGCCTTTTTCCTTATCAGAGACATCCAGTTTGCTCAAATTGGTGATCAACGACAAATGCTCTTTCTAGTTGGAGGTTCAATGTTAAAATGGAGAAGAAAGGTACGCTGCACTACAGTTGCCGACTCGGTTTTACAGAACTCACAAATGCAGAAAACCTTGTGCTACATAGTAGCCATTTTACTCATGACTGAAGCGAATTAGCTACTTGGCGGCGTGAGTACTCTAACGGTCATTTGCATCTAGTAGTGGGATTCGAAACTTTCGGAAGTCTTTCAATTGCTATGTAGATCATTCATATATAACGTATAATTCAGGAAGTATAGCAGTACGAAATTGAGTCCATCAGTTTGAATAACCTTGTATTAAGGTTTTTTTCTTCTGTGCATAAAGTAGGTTTGACTTGTGGCGACTGAGTGGCAACTACTATTGTAAGATTTGTACGTAAAATTGCAATATTTGTATTTCTTATAAGAACACCTCTCTTTTTTGGATAAAAGAGGAATTTCTATCTGAGAGTGGAAGCAATCCTGAGGTAAACCGCAGAGGAGGTGGACTAATTGCGTGGAAGAAGATCAGAGTAGGACGTGAAGGCTAAAGGACTGAAAACTAAAGAATAGGGACCGGGGGTGGTGATGAACATTATCAAAGGAGGCCAAGTCTCACTTTAAATTTCAAACACATTTTTAAAATAAAATTTAAGTTTTATTCATTGTTTATGTTTGTAATTTGTCAATACTTGTCATAATTTTTTTGTAAATTGTTTATCCTGATGAGGGAAGCTTTGCTTCTGAGACATGTAGATATTTATATATTAAAAACAGTGGTGTAAACAAAGTTCTTTTCTGTTAATTATATTAAATATTTGTATTTTGATTCCTTGATTTTCCTTGATTTTATTTAAATTTCGGTTGTCTAATATACCTAAATATATTACATAATTAGTATTTTACAATAATTTTGTTTTTTATATAATTATTTTTACAAATACTCAATTATTACCTTATTTCATTACTCATTGTTAATTTTTGTTTATGTTTATATTTTTTCTATTCTTATGTCATTGTTTTTTTCAGTATAATTGATGAGGAAACCATTGGTTTCTAAATATGTTGATATTTATTTATTAAATAGTGGTTTATACAAAATAACTCTTATCATTTAATTAAAAATGATGTCACAAAGTGATTTAGATTAAATGAAGAAATAATAATAATAATTGTTGATGATTTTCAGTAATAACTAGAAATAGCTGAACAACTTACAGTAACCAATCGACTGCGATGATGATGGTGACATCTTCAGCCGGGAGGCCAACGGTGTCCAGCACCATCACCATGGTTACCAAGCCAGCCTGGGGGATACCTGCCGCTCCGATGCTAGCCGCAGTCGCTGTCACACTAAAATTATTCAATAATTATAGCAAGCTGTAATCTTTATTAACATAATTACCACTATATATACAGAGAGTATATGTATTATCCATTCCTATGTACGTCCTTGTTTTTAACAGGAATACTCGATTTCAACACCTTAGAAGCCCGTCGTAAAACCACACCTCTGGAACCAAATGTAATCCAACTATGTTGAATAGGGTTAACTTATACAGGTGTTTTTTTAGAGGTTTGGTTTTTAAACTGGTAACGTTGTTTTTACAGACTGTCAATTATTAAATAAAGCCAATATCATAGACATTACCATTATTTTAATGAGTTTTTTTTCATTTTGAATTTGTATACCTCTAAAAAAACACCCTGTACTTTCGCAGAATACTCGTGGGTGATCCATTTTTATGCTTCATTGACCGTTGATATTTTCGATATCACTTACAGACAATTTTGCAACTATATTTTGACCCATGTCACAAAATAGTGATAAAACTGCCCCCATGACTTTTCATACTTTACCTATCAACCTTTCACTTCTTGCATGTTTGATACAGCTGATCATTTTCAGTATTTGGAAAAATCATTAATATGCAAATGTTTAATTACTTGTACCATTTGTTATTTCCAATACTTGTCCCATGCATGCCACACTTTTCTCTTAATCGCATTCAATAAATGCTGGCGTCTCACAGGGATCGGTTCTGTCACCGACTTTTGCACATCAATGACCTCTTGACATGTACACCAATTCATTGTTACTCGGATGACAGTACAGTCCATGATAGCTTTTTGTTTGACAACCCCAAAGGGCGCACAAACTTCGACGACTCGGAGGGCTTAATGGTTTAAAGACCCAATCATGTCTGATTACGTTTAAAGGGGATCGAAATGACATTCTTGTCTCCTTTAATGGAAGCAATCTTCCCAACAAGCCCTCCATTGATATGCTTGGTGTCCATCGAAGCCAGAGTAAAGTTAACCTCAGAAGCTGGGTGTACTGTATAGAGGCCGCAGATACTTTAATAGTACACAACTAGTGACCCTGTACAAATCGCCAGTGCGCCCTACTGTAGAATTTCACAGCCACCTCTGGTCGGGATCCCCAAAATATCTGAAAAAAACCCTTAACTCTGTGCAGAAACGGGCGGTCTATTCGATAGATTCGCCTATCTTAACAAACGGATTGCAATCTTTGGATCACAGACGTCAGGTGGGAATGCTGTCCTTCTATCGGTATTTTAATGGAAGGTGCTCTGAGGAACTAGCGTAATTGATTCTGCACCGGTGCGCAGTCGGGAATCACGCCAAAGGCGCGCCCAACACGCGGTTGACATTTGTCAGATGAGAACGGGTCGCTTCTACGACTCGTTCTTGTGTTCAACAGCTCAGCTGTGGAATGATCTGCCGGCCTCTGTATTTCCTCCCTTCTACAACATGGGTCTCTTCAAGACCCAAGTTCACTCCTTCCTATTCTCTAAGAGACTCTCCACGTAGTATCCCCAAAGATGATATAGACCTTGAGGGAAAATATTTTCCTCAGGGCCACATGTATAATTTTTACAATTTCTCAAGATTTTCAATTTTAAGAAAACCAAACCACAAAAAGAAAACAGAAAAAAATGTGACAAATTTCTGATCAAAATGTATTAGTGGTGGGCGAAGCGGCTCGGTTTAGTGAGCCAGATCACTAAATCAGCTCTCTGTAAAGACAATCCACATGAAAACGGGACGAAAAAAGTATCGTGTTAGAGCGTCTTAAGGACGTCTTTAGGATTGGTAATGGAGCGCGGGAGAGGGCATGGTGCGGGAGGACGCGAACCGTCATTCAAACGAGCCAGATCACCGAACCGGTACACTACAAAGAGCTGATTTAGTGATCCGGCTCACTAAACCGAGCCGTTTCGCCCACCACTAAAATGAATCATTTTTAATAACCATTTTTTTTGTAAAATTACTTTTAGGGTAAACGGCACGTAAATTACGCGCTCACAGATGACGCTAATTTACATATTTTAAAAAATGACACTTTTAGCACGTAATGCTTTTAAATATTGAAATTAATTGTTTGTTGGCTGGTGTACACGGAATATGAAATGAAATAAACTGTTACTATAGATTTAAAGCTCAAGTCCTCCAAGGAACTTATAGAAAAACAATATTTTCTTAAAGGACTGGAGCTTTAAACTTACAAATACAATTTATTCCATTTTATATTCTGTATGTACACCAGCCAACAAACAATTCATCTCAATATTTAAAGGCATTAATATTTAATAATATGAAATTAATCAGCATAGGGTTCATGATTCCTCCGGCCTCCATGGTCGAGGGGTAAGGCTCTCGACTACGAATCCAAAGGTCGCGGGTTCAAATCCCGGCGTGCGCAAGCAACTTTTATTTAATTAATTTGTGCTGTTTCACAATTAATTCATTTAAAAATAATATATAGTATATTTGTGCACGTTCCAGAGTGGAAGATACTCTCAGTATCGCCCTGGTGAAAGACCACCATTCAGAATTGAAACGTTGCTTGAAATGGCTTTTAGCCTTGTTTGGTGACCCGATCTGAATAGCCAGGCATTTCCCCACCTTCCTCTTCCCCTCCCCACTACCTCCAGCCTCACAACATTCCCAATTGGGGATGCCATAGTCTCACTGGCTCCAGACGGTTGGAAGCAGTAGGGACTCTTGTGGGGTATTTATATAAAAATAAAAAAATGATTGTACAAATAAATAAATATGAGTTAGTTAAAAGAACAGCTAGTTAAATTCGTCAAGTTCATTGACAATTTCAAAATATCATTTGCGAAAAATTATCCTTTTATTTCAGTTTTCCTAATCCAATTAAAAATCCATGCAAGATTATGAAAAATATCAAATAATTTGTATGAATTTTTTCCCTGTTTTTATAAAAAAAAAACAAAATTCTTACCAAATAGCGACGATGTTTCCAAAGGACAGGGGCACGCTCCTGAGCTGAGCGATGAAGATGGCGGCGACCGCCTCGTACAGAGCCGTGCCGTCCATGTTGATGGTGGCGCCGATGGGGATGGCAAAACGGGACACGCGCGGGTCGATGCCCATCTTGTCGCAGCAGCCGATGGTGACGGGCATCGTGGCAGAACTGAGAGACACACAGAAACATATTATAATAGCGCACTTAGAAACATGTGGTGTCACTCTTAGAAACATGTGAAGTCACCTTTAGAAACATGCAATTAGGAATAATATCCTTAGAAACGTGTAATAACACACTTATATGAATACGAATCTCAGAAAAGTGTAACAAGATACTTAGAAACATGTGAAATCACCTATCTTCTCCACATTGCCATTTTCTACTTATACTCGATAAGTTTAACATTTTTGTAGACTTATTTGAACATCTTTGTACAAAATATATCTTTTTTCGTGATAAGGCTGAAATACCTAGTCAACAAAATACTTTTTTATCAAATTTTATTAGAATAACTTATTTAAGTTTTTTTTACCTGTTTAAAATTTTGGGCGTACTTTGCCATCTTTGATAATACTATAAACCCTGAATTATGTTATTATGGTATTTTATTTGGTAAGTATTAAATTTGATCTAACGCTGACGGGCCGAGAATCTGCTGCTAACGTGGATGTTACTTTAAGTGACCTAATGTAAAAAAAATCAAATGGTGCAGATTGCTGATCAATCGTCAAAGCATAACGTTTATGCTGTTATGCTTGATGGTTGATATTTCACTCACTCGCTCGAATCTACTCATACAGATTGATGGAAGACGAACATACCTGGAAGCCGTTCCAAAGGCGGTGGCCAGCGTCTGACCCATCTGCGCCAAGTAGCTGAATGGCAACTTCCTGGTGGTGATGAAGAAGATGACGCCCAGCGTGCCGAAGCCATGAAGGAACAGGCCGATGAGCACCGTGATGAAGTACCATCCCAGCTGTCCCACCATCTCCGCGAAGCTCGGAGTCTCTAGGATTTTGGCCATCACGAGGAAGAACACTCCCACGGGTGACATCCTGGAAAATACAAGTAAATGTGTCAAAGATCAAGTGCTAATCTACTAATACCGTAGATTTCATCTTTTGTTCCGTAACCCTGCAAAAACAGTGGGGAAATTACAAAAAGAAAAGATCAATGAACACAAATGAGCTGAAGAAGAAACTGGACACAAAAGAGTTGATGATACAAAACCTTGATACGTTGGAGAAACTGGACACATAAGAGAAAATGTAAGTAATTGAAAACAAAACAGCTAATGAGAGCCGTCAAAGAAAACTGCCACAAAAAAAAATGATAAAGAAATAAATCACAATTTTTTTGACATTAAAGAACAGAAAGAAACTGAATACAAAAGAGCTAATGGTGAAAATCGACACGAAAATTTAACATAGAAACTGGATACAAAAGAGGTAATAGAGAAACCGGACACAAAAGAGCTGATGAAGAAACTAGGTATTTACAAAAAAGATGACAAAGAAAATTGACCTAATCAGTGATTAAAAAATTAAACACAAAATAATTAACCAAGAAACTGGTCACAAAGAGCTGAATACAAAAAAGTGAATGAAGAATATTGACAAAAGAACTGATGAATAAACCAGACACAAATGAGATGGCAGGGTAACTGACACAAATGAGCTAAATATTACACGAAACTGGAGACAAAATAGTTGATTAAGAAACTGAAGACAAAAGAGTTGTTAAAGAAACTGAAGAAAGTGCTAATGTTGAAAATATGTAGATACAAAAGAGTAGATGAAGAAATTGAAAAATAAATACTAAACGGTTAGAGATTCGAAGAAAGTGGACATAGAGCAGCTATGGAAAAAGTAAGGCATTGGACTCACCAGATAACCCAGTTGGTGATGATCATCATGGCTTCTGACAGCGAGACGAAGAATTCCTGCATGGGTTTGGCGGCGGAGCGCATCTTGCCGATGGTGATGCCAAACACAACGGAGAAGGTGACCAGACCCAGTACGTTGGTGCCGTCAGCGTACACATTGCCGATCTTGTAGTCAGTCAGCTGGGCTGGAACAAAATTACTTATTATACTTCACGAGTGGTGACGTACACTCCATTTTTTAATGTATATATATATGTTTCTTATTATTACAAACCAAAAAATACATAATTACATACAGTGTGTTCTTTGTACCGCTCTTTCCTCATTTTAGACGCAGACTATTTATAACTGTAAATATTTTATTTTTTAATAATACGTGTTACTAACAAACCTAAAGCTAATGATATTTACTTTCATCAAAAAGTATAGCAAATATCTAGTATGAATTAGAAAAATAAAATTTTTTAGAACTTACAAAATAAAGGTCATTAAAGAAATAGAATTTTCGCGATTTCAGAGGAAACTTTAGCAATTATTTAGGGTAATTGTGATTTAAAAAAAAAATCATAATTATAATTTAACACATAAAAAAATAAAATACTTCTAATCTGTACTAGATATTTACTATACCTTAAATTTAAAAAAAAAATTATTGAGTTTGGGTGGGTATTTTGGCCTCAAATCCAAAATTAAGTTTTGTATGCAACAGGGCGCCCAGCCGTTCCTCTTAAAACGTCGTGGGAAAGCGCGGGACTGCTCTGTTTGCGTCAAAATCGAACAAAAGCATAACTAATGGCCGGTTTTATAACCATCTGTTCGTAACGCTTGATACCATTTTTAACTAAAGTTTGGTCTACCACCCGATTTTGCCATTTTATAAACGTTCGACAGATTACCACCGGTCGTTTGACAGCTGCCAGTTGTTGCCTGACGATCGCTTATTTGAAACCGTGCACTATTTTAATTAATTTATTGTATTTATTTATTTTTAAATAAAAAAAAAACATTAGCCACTCATTTCACTAGGACAGTCCTGTGTTGAGATGAGCGGCTTTAAAATTTAATAATAATCAATAAATAATACTACATGTATAGAAATAAGTAAATATTAATAGCACTTGAAGTGAAATAACACAAAACTGCGCTATATAAATGCTTTGTTATTATTATTATTATTAAATAATATTAAATAAATAATAAAACTTAACTAAATTATATTCAGTAAATAGTAATAAGCATATAATATTAAGTAAATGTTAATAAGTAAATATTAATATGTAAATAGTAATAAGTACGTAATAATAAAAATAAGTAAATTGAAAAGACAATATATAATATGCAAATGTGAAATGGAGGATTCTTCATCGAGCAGTGAAAGTGATGAAGAGCGGATAACAATTATTCGAGACAACGGTCCGTTAACGAAACGGTTCGTTACGTAACATAAATTTGGTAGATCGTTTATAAAACTGGCCCTAAAAGTATCATAGTAGCCGTCATTTTTGACAGTTCTGAATCAACCGTCGAGGGTGATAGTATGTATGAATAGTGGCAGTTCGATAAATAAATTTGCAATAGTTCATAGTTATGAATATTTTGTATATTTGAGACTGAAAACATTAAAAAAATTCTTAGTTGAGATCCTAATGGGAGATTTTAGGATACCTCGATAAAAGTCGTAAATTGTTAAGTCGCCAGAAGAGAAAAAAATAAAATGCCAGAAGAGAAAAAAATAAAATGCCAATAATGTTATTTACCAGTTATGTTTTCAGGTTTCGTTAAGATCGTTCTGTACTGGTAAATTGTTGCCTGCATCAAATTTGGCGGGAACACATTTCTGTAAAAAAAAAAACAACAAATAAGTATTATGTCAGATAAAATGTTAGAAATATTTTTAATACCAATAAATGCTGGTGAAATCTACAGCAAATCATGAAAGAGCACAAAAAAACATAAAAGTATATTCGTTAAAGGTCACAAGGAATGATTTATTAAAAAAGATCCTAGACTTTAATTTTTATCCTTGGGTAACACGTTTTTAGAATGATCATCCAAGTCACAGGTGATCCCGAAATTGCGTAAAAACCGTCGAACACCAAACTATGTTAATTTATTAGACAATAGGGAACTCCTGTTCATTTTTTTTTCAATGCTGACGTTCAAACTTAAATACCAGTATATTTCGTTTTTTTTCTAAAGTTACTTTATTTACTTAGTTAAAAAAATTTCAATTTTTCAAAGGCCGCCAAAACGTTCCAAATCGGTCGGTTTTGATCAGTTTTGAGGTTCGAATGTCAAATGTCAAAACAAGGATGCGATTTACCGTACATCATTTTATATTCTATTCATAGTAAACCATAACTAAACATAAGTAATAAGATTATGTACCTTTTTAGAAACTCTATCTTCAAGAATAATAATAGTATTGAGCATTAACATTATCAAAATATTCATGTTAACAATTTGTTTGCTCATGAATACTCTAATTTCTGTTATTAATAATAGTTTTTTTTTGTTTTATATTGAACAACAATTAAAGAGCTTAAAGTCACCCAAATTAAGTTTAAATTTCATCAAAGCTAAAAAAAAATCGTATTTAATATAATGGGTATTTTTTTAAGAGCTTGAGAACTTTAAATAATAATACAAGACATAAATATTGTTGGAATGAATTTTTTACTATTATAATCTAATAGATAATTTCATGACATTTATTTTTTTAATGTAATTTCTGGCATATGTCCGCCGCGGCTAAGAGTTACATAGTCCATTCGATCAGTCCAATTTTTCAATACTTTTTCCAATAAATCTGGCCGTATGGCGTCAATGGTGGCTTGAATATTGGCTTCCAATGCTTCAAGAGTTGCTGGTTTGTCGGCATAAACCAATGACTTAACATAGCCCCATAAAAAGTAATCGAGAGGCGTTAAGTCGCACGAACGAGGGGGCCAATTAACAGGACCACTTCTGGAAATAAAGTTGTCACCAAATTGCTTTTGCAATAAATTGATGGTTAAGCGCGCTGTATGACAAGTTGCGCCGTCTTTTTGGAACCAAATGTCGTCGATGTTTGGCTGATTAATTTTTGGAAACAAAAAATCAGTCAGCAGTCGTAACGGCAGTTCCTTCCTCATTTCGAAAGAAATAAGGACCGATGATGCCGCCAGCGTGTAAACCGCACCAAACAGTCAATTTTAATGGATGTAATGGTGATTCGTTAATGGCTTGAGGATTGTCTTCGCTCCATATACGGCATTTTGCTTATTGACGAAGCCATTTAACCAGAAATGAGCTTCATCACTAAACAACGAAGTGCTCTATGAACTTGGCGAACAGATTTATTTTTTCAGAGTAAATTTCCACAATTTGGAAGCGTTGTTCAGGCGTTAAACGATTCATGATGAATTACCAAACCTTACTGAACAGAAATGTCAACACAATTTGACATTCTCAACTGTCAAACCATGACAACAACCATCGAAACGTCTCATGCACCTAAAAAAACCCCCATTACAAAACATAATCGAAAAATAAATATATATCTATACTAATCCAAACACAGAATACACACGTGACGTCAGATGTTCCAAACACAATGGTACCAATATAACAAGTTGTTTTGATGACATTTTTTTATTCACTTTTAAATAACGATTTATAAATTCTACGTATAATTATATGTAATTAAAGTTATATATTCAGAATCGACGTTTGCTGATCTATATGAATACATATTTTTAAATTCATAATATTTTTCACTGGAGTTCCTTATTAGAGATCAAAGCACCGCCTGAAATTGGATATAGTCGTACAGAGGTCACCGGACGACCCCACGTGTCTTATCATTGCACTCATCTGCAATTCCCCACAGCAGGTCATTATGCATTATCCGTTAGGTGATGCGGGCTGCGAACTAAGCTATGGCCTACCCAATCTATCTATATGGTACAATGTAGTATGCGGCAGTCATTAGCGTGAGTTTCGCGGATCATTGCTGCCAGTTAGCGAGCTCACCACGCAGGATGCTAGGAGTGCTAGGTGCCATTTACCTACTCTGGAACTCTCCAGCTTTATGGTCTGTTCTCTCACTCTAGACCTGACTCATGGATCATTATGACAGTGTACGGAGCATGGGTACTTCTAACCTTCTGTAAGGCTTAGGTAAAATCTAGTTGATGGCCCTCACCTGTCTACTCTTTAGTGATTCAGTGGAATATAAAAAAAAAAAAATACCACTGGCGTCAAAGATCAATAGACCTGTCTTAAAGGAAATTAGGACATCACAAAGTGAAACCCTTACAGAAGAAATTTTCTTCAAAAAAAAAAGGAAATTATGCGTTACATTTCGGGATACCTTGAGGCAAACACATGGCAATCACTTTTGACAAAACTCGTGACTTTTTATCAAAGATTCTACACACCACCGGAACCATCAACTACACAATCTCGGATTCGTGCTGCCACAAATCCGTGAATGTTACAGATTCATGCAACTACCACAAATCCGTGAAATTGCTACAGATTCGTGCAACTACAACAAATCAGTGAATTTGTCACAGATTCGTACAAGTACCAAAAATACTGTGATGTTGCCACAAATCCGTTAATTCCCACAGATCCATCCATCTACCACAAATCTGTGAAATTGCCACAGATTCGTGCAACTACCACAAAACCGTGAAATTGTCATAGATTCGTGCAACCACCACAAATCCTCGAAAATGCCACAAATTCATGTAGCTGCCACAAATCTGTGAGATTAGCATAGATTCGTACAACTATCATAAATTCATGAAATTGAATACTGGTTTATTAACGCTTAACTATGCAATCAAAATTAGAATTAAGTCGCTGAGAACAGGCGTGTTGTCCAAGTACCGGAGCGGGAGAGAATGTCGCGACGAACGGGCTGTCAGCCGTCAGCTACGTATTATACCTACATCAACAATCTACATAATATGTTTAAATAATGATCCCCAAAAAATATTAAAGAACTTGTTTTTAATTTCAGCAGCAGCTTTCAGAATATTTTAAATTTCAAACAAAGGATCTCTGAAACCCCACTATAAATACAATATACTACATATCTCTTTTTGTCATTGACCTCATTGACGGAAATGTAACTAGGTGAATAGAAAACATATAATTTTTACCCCATAGGTTCCCAAACTTTTTTTCCCGTGGACCCCTCTCCGTTGTTTTTATTTTCCGTGGACCTCCACTAGCCTTCCAAATATATTTTTTCTAAACTTAGTAACTTCAAATATGGATACAATGCTGCTCACGGTGATAGGTGTTTTTTTGTAGAGTACAATTGTAAAAAAAATAAAAATTTATCCATACCTTTATTGAAAATATAATGTTCATTGAAAACAAAATGTAAGTAAATATTTTAATCTGGAACGAAACAAATCAGAAAATGATTACACAAAAGCTGTTAATGAGAGGGATAAACCTGACCCTCCAATAGCAATTGGTCAATATTTGTCTTCAAAGTGAGGTATGGTCGTAAATCTCCACGTTCAGTGATTTGCAACCGATTTCTTTTTTCGAAATAATATTGGTAACCTCGCTAAATCCCCTTCCCGCGACGTATGAAAATTGAAAAGCTGTCAAAAACTTTCTTGCGAAAGCCCATAATGCAGGATAAGCAACAGGAATATCTTTCTGAAGCCAGAACAGCTGATTGAAACTGAATTTGTGCTCAATGCAATCGGTTCTTCTTGTAATACGACATCCAATTCTTTAATGTCGCGGTATGAATGTAATCCGCAGTGATCCACTGAAGTATTTCCATAGCCAAAACATACCATACCTCAGAACAGAACACATAATGAGGTAGGTAATGTAAACCAAACAATAATATAATTATGTAACACATATTGAACTTATATTTAAACGTGCCGTATTGTATTTTTATTTATTTATTTAGACATTTTATAAGACAAAAAGTAGTATTTTGTCTAACAGGAGCTTGTTATCCAAAACCTTATACTAAATTTACAGTTAACGGGGAGAGGGACGTCGGAGAGTTATTATTTATTAATTCAAAATAATGATAATATTATTACGCAATACGATAAACATAATGTTTTTAAATAGAAAAATATTTACTAAATATTTTATAAATTTACATAGGCTTTAGCATTTATCAAAATCCAATCAGAAATATTACTTTTTTCTGACCGTTGCATTGTATGTTTTACAAAATATTTAAAATTCGAATATGATTTTAAAAGTTAAAAAAAAAAACATGTTTTTTTTTTTTGTAATGCGGATTACAAATTTTTGGTTAAGTTTATTTACAAAAACGCAACGACAAATTATTAAACATACTTTTCTCCACTTTAAAAATCATATTTTGATAAATGCTAAGTCTATGTAAATTTATAAGATATGTAATAAATATTTTTCTATTTTAAAACATTATGTTTATCGTATTGCGTAATAATACTATAATTATTTTGAATTAATAAATAATAACTCTCCGACGTTCCTCTCCCCCTTTTCCTCCTTGACAAGGACCCCTGCAAATCTATATGTACCATACGAGTATACTCGTATAGCACTTTGGGAACCTGTGATTACACCGATCTCCTTTATTATTATCTGATCTGATTTTATCAAATCTGTTCCAGACAGTCTAGAGTCGCGACGGCATAAAACCAAAAATAACTTTAAACGACAGATCGTAAAAAATCGTTAAAACAATAAAATAAATACTACTGACATTAAAATAAATGTATTTCCAACTTATCCCGCTGCTAGAACAGTGTAAATGTCTCCGGGCGTTGTGCCAAAGTATTTCCTCGAAACTGTAGGTTTTAGGTTAGAGAAAAAAAGCGACCTTGGGTCATATAGGAAAATTTTAAGTTCAAGATATTATTTAGTTACTGGGTCGTAAACGTGGTATCGCCTCGCATTATTTGTAGGTACACTAGGATGGGCTGTGGAAACCTTTTCAAAAGCATTTGAATAATGAAAATCTTAAAAACATTATTAAACAGAACAAACACTTCAACATAATTCAAGAAAGCCGTCCAAAATAATAGCAATATTCTTAATAATCAACCTAACTTGTCCTATGTTAGAACTAATTGTTTTTACGTTTAATTCGTAGAACTTCATTTAATTCATAAATCGGTTGAAAGTATTTTAGTTTTTTTTTATTATTGTGACGGCTGTTTCGGCAGTTAAGGTCGGTTTCAAACAGTGATTAGGCCACGTTGAGACGACTTATTTATATGATTCTATTTTCCCCCAAGCAATTTCAATTTGTATGGTGCCTAAAATGATATATTACCGGTGAAACAAATTTACTGAGAAAATATTTGTGACAATAGATTATCTATTCTGTGAGGTACTTTGAAATCTGTTTTTCCCGCTTTAAATGGCTATGTTTTCTTAATAGTTTTATAATGAGGTGGCTGCTATTTACTTATTTAATATTGTTTAGGTCTTGTGAATATACTGAGTAGTGGGGAAAATATTTATCCTAACTTTATTAATTAATGTTATATTGGTATCATTCGTTCGTTTATTGATTATTATTTGCTCAAGTAAATTTATATTAGATGTATTTCTTCTTAACTAAAAATTTCCCACTTCCTCTTAAACCCTTCATCCTTTGACATTCTGTCTATTTCTTTTTTATATGTTGTCCGGATATAAAATAAAATAATAGCACCCTGTAAATCACGTTCGTTAACCATGTTTCCTTGTTATTTTGACCCCCGTATCTCCCCCTCCTACAATTCACCACTCCTACTCCCACTACCCTCACCTAATAATATTTAATTATTTCTGAACTTTTTTTAAAAATTTAAGTTAGTTTTAAGAACGCCAAGGAATGACACGGGTGTACCGAAATCGGTAGAAAATAAATAAAATTAAGTAACCAATGTACATAGTGGATAACAGAATGTCTACAAATTGTTACATAGTTAATGCCCAAAAAATAAAACAAATTTTATTATATATATATTTTTTTAATTATGTAATAATATATTAAAAATAAAATACAAATTGTAATACAGTTCTACAAATGAAATTCCAATAATACTTAGAATTATCCAATTTTTAAATATCAAGAAGTAAACCTTAATACATTGTCGGTCCGGCCTAGTGTACAGAATGCCAACAGGTGGCTGTTTATTTATAGCAAAAATCGTAATTTGATCGGTTCATATTATTTTCATCAAACCAACGTGTTTTTTAAACAGTCGGGGTCATTGTGTGGTTAATAAATACCTCAATATTCGATCATAATAATGTTTGTCAGACAACACAGTTTTAATGACAGTCGCAAGGTTCATCAACCCCGAAAACATACGTCACAGTTTTCAGAATTTAGAACCATGGCACTATACAGCTAGTGCAATAGAGTAGCGATGAGTCATGACTCATTTTGTTAAGTGCTGGAGTCATGGTATCAGCTCAATATTTTCGTACTACTCAAAAGTACGACTCAATTGAACGACGACTCATTTAAATATACCGAGTATAGAAATATACTGGTACAGTACAGTAGACGGCGCCGTTTTAACCGCCCCGCCGCTTTAACCGGCCTCTTCTAGACGAGATAGTTCAGACTGTTATCAACGAAGCACTAGAGGAAGAGGAAGTCGACTGTGAGGAGTACGAAGAAGACAACACGGTTAGCCACGACGAAGGAAAGGAGTCTCCACAGGTGGCAGCGATGTACATTCAGCACCACAAGGATTCTACTGCAGTAGATGTAATTTTCATAAAAAGTCGATTCAACACAAGAAGCAGCAAAAAATAACATAATTTTTTAATCCATTGTAGGCCTACTTTTAAAAAAAAATTGGAGTAATGTGTGGCTTTTTCCTGTACATATTTTTTACAGTTTGTGAAATGTTAATTTTTAATGTGTGAGTTTCTAATACAGAATAAAAGTTCTGTTTTCTTATTGTTTTGAAAAAATTGAGTTTTTTTTTCTTCTTTGCGAAAGTGTTTTTTTTTAATGAGTTTTTCAGTACCTTCTCTTTAACCAGCTTTTTCGTTATGCGGTCCCGGGGTCAGTCCCGTCAAGGCCGGTTAAGAGAGCGTCTACTGTATTTAAGTTTGAACGAGATTATTCATAAAAAAAATTGTACTGGAGTTCCTTCTTCCTGTATATCTTAGAGAGGCTTGTTCTATATTGTTGAGATAAACCATAGAATCGATAAGGTGGGAACAAGGATTAGACACAACGTAGTAATTTTAGTGACCGGCTAATGGTGGAGTGGTCCTACGCCTCGGGTTCCCACCCAGGCGTTACGGATTCATTCCTCTGCTATCTAAGTCTTACGTTATTGTACAAGCAACATTTTCCACTTACGAAGTAGGAGAAATAAAATATTGTCAGATTATTCGTAACCTGGGAATGTTTGCCTTTCACTTAAAATAAGTTAACAGTAAAACTAGACTCACACTACGTTATTTCGACAAATAAAATATAATGCACACGTATAAAAAGTGCGTATGTATAATATGTGCCTCCGTCACCTTCAAAACACTTTTAGTTTGATGCAATGCACTTATCGTAACGTTTTTTCTACCGTTCAAAACATTGAGTAAACTCATCAATCATTGTGCCTTTTAGTCATAGACAAACTGTTAACTAAATACGAATTATGCAGCTTCAGATGAACTTATACATGTACTGTAAAGTAACAGAATGGTGCTTGATGAAATTGAGCGTAAGCAAATGTAGGGTACAAACAAAATATGGGAAGGACAATGGTAACTAATTACTTACCAGTCTAAGGCCACTCTCTGACGGTCCGGTAGGTAATCGACATAAACCTCATGCATGATACCGACAGAGGACTGCGCCATACATTTCAATGGGCGCTAGCACACGAGTCGGGTGGGAAGCGGAAGTGGCGCGACGTACTTCTGTTATACCACAAGCGGGACAACAATTCAGTAGCTTCTCAGCAAACACGCATCCAGTAAATCTATGCACTGCGTTTCGATCGTTTACGCGCCATTCATCCTTTGAGTTCAAACATGGAGCGGGTATGAATTTTCGGCTAATAATGGCGGTAGAGAAATATGCACGCCTTTGTAACTATAAATTACCGGCATATCCAATAAAGGGGACAATGGAGAAAGCTTGGTGTGCAATAGGAAGACTTCTTATATACGGAGTAACGTGCTGAACCAGTTCTTAGAAACTTTTTTTTGACATTCGGTACATTTGCCGGAATTTGACATGATCTCTGGATAGTTTCCCGGGAGCAATAAATAACCTACAATGAATGTTACATTCGATGTAGGGGTGGACCTAAAACCTCCTCCCGTTTTGTCTCGTTCAAAGGAATAAACAGCATACCCCAGTCTCGTCTTCAATTGATTCACTCGACATTTTTTGATTTTAATTTTGAATCCGGTAACATTCAACGGTAAATGAAATAAAAAAAAATAAAAAAAAGAGTAATCTGCAATACCGACAATTTACTGGCGGTTACAAATCACTGCAGACCCGTCAGAGAGTCGATGGAGGAAATATCGTGAAACATTTCCTACATGCTTGCTGCACCCGGTTTATGTCGATTCCCTACCGGACTGTCAGAGAGCGGCCTAACGTTTTTATTTATTTACTTACATCTTTTTGAGAGATAACAGTAATTTAAGAATGCGAAATATGTACTTTTTTAAATCCGCCAAAGTTAACAAAATACAGGAAACAGAAATCAAAAATAATAAAATTATTGTTCAACACAGCAGCTCGTCTAATATACGGTGCCACCAAAAACTGTCACATCACTCTTCTACGTGATTGCTTACACTGGCACAGAGTCACAGAAAGAGTTCAGTTTAAAATTTGTCTTATGATATACAAGGCACTGAATGGGCTGGCACCATCATAATTGACGCTCAGGCCGGCCAAGTCTTCTTTTCGTTTTCTTTATTGAAAAAACCGACAAACTTCAACTAACACCCCTGTACTGGGCCCACATTTTTGTAATGACCTTCCATTTGATTTGAGGTCAAACGAATATGTCAAAACATTGGAATGTGAAGAACACATTTCAGAGACAAAGAGACTATCTTGGTGTTGCCATATTAATGACATTTTGTAGTTCTAAAATCATAAATATCTACAATTAAATACCTATATCTTATCACTTTTTACGATGCTTTTAGTGCTTCTAGCGTGATTTAAAAAATAAGAATTACCTTTACCATTTTTATTCAGTCAAGTCGGCTGTACGAAATGAGCCCGCGAATTATTTTTTTGACAAGTAATGCTGCATTTACGAGAATGCACTAATAACAAGATAGTTTCTGTCTTCGGAGTAATGATGCCATTCGATTGACAAGGTGTGCATTCCAACCGCTGTAATTAAATTAATCCTGCCACCGGCGAATCGTATATAGATACAGCGTGGGGGGAAGGTATTGTCTGCGGTGATCATTGGAATTCGTAAATACTACGCCACTTGTTTATTCACGTACTAACACTAATCTGCAAAGGTGGGATGGCGAAACATCGGAATTGATTGTGTATTTTTTATGAATTAATCAATATTTCCGTATTGGGAACGAAGTGGCGGTCTTCAGAATACCCGATCTATCTCACTTGTTCTTAAGGTCAGACATGCGTTTTAGAAAGAGAGAACACCAGATCTCACTTTACATCAGATTTTGATAGTAGACTTAAAGGGTTGACGGTTGTCGTCAAATTACACCAGACCTCTCGACTCCTAGGGAAATGGAATTGATTGTCTGTTCATGAAAGAATATAAATTTTAAAATATGTTTGATGATATTTCTATTTTGGCAACTGTTAATACATGATGGAATTCCATTGTAATGATTAAATAAAATACACTTTTTAACTTTATTCCACTTTTATTTTTGAACGTGACCGGTTTCAGCCCGTGACAGCTATCTTCAGACTGGTACAATTAATTCTTAAACTATGCTTTATATATATATATAATTTTGGGTGTCAGAGGTAACAAACAGAGGTAGAATTTATAAATACTGAAAAATACGATATAAGTAAAATCACCCAAAGACTAAGGAGTTAAATATCTTAGCTATATTGTATTCCAATTTAAAATGTGGTGTAGAACTATCTCATTTCGGAAAGTACCACTAATTTCTGGAAACCGTTTTTTGAAAATGAAATCATTCAATAATCTTCCTCTGGGCCATCTTGATGTTGTCATTTAAAACGTTATAAACGATTGCAGCGCCCTCATTTTTTATCCATTATGAAATGTCAGACTATTTGATTTGAAATGAATTTAACAAAAAGTGATTTATGATTCCATATGATTGGTTTATTAACCTAACAGATGCCGCCGTATCACATGTGATATTTTGACAGGATGCCACATATGCGACTGTCGCATATGTGGTATGAGGTTTCATAATGGGGTAGAATGATATAAATACATTTTTAACTTACAATATTGTGGAAAAGGTGTCATTTAAAAATACGATTAAGCATTTTTTAAATAGCTTTATTATAATAAATCTATATATGAGCATCCAACGAAAAGTCAAGATCCTTGCCCGTTGCCAGACTAAGAAGTCCTTTGCCATAGAAACAAACTCACAGCTTCGCTAGTTAGAATATTTTTTTTACGTATACAAAACAAAATATACTATAATTTTAAAATATCCCAACTCGCCAAACTATGAGCCTCCTAAATCTCAATCTGTCAAAAAATAATGACTCTGACTTGGCCACTTTTCGTTGTATGTTAACGATATACGAGTATGTATTATATTTTACGCTGCCTCAAAGTTTTTCGAATTTTTGTTGTTGTTGTAAAGATATGAAATGACCTTCCATTGAAATGGCGGCATATGAAAACAACGAAATCGAAAGCGTCCAGTGAAATGAAAGAACGAAAAATCATATTGAAACAGAATTTATACTGAAGTACCATCTCATTTCGACGAAGTTTCAATTTCAGCAGAAAAATATTTCTGATAATGTTATTAGGTGTATTTTCCTCGGAAACCGACGTAGATATTTTTCTTTGAAAATGAAAGACTTTTCCAACCCCCATCCGCGCATGGGGTGTTTTCCCCCCCCCCCCCCCGCCCCACACTCCACACAATATAAAATCCCTTACGATATAATATTATTATGTCATATATTTCTGTTGAAAGGGGGTAATCAGGTTTGATTTACAGGAGGGCCCGTCACCTGCAGGAAGGGACGGACTTCACCCTTCTTTCTATATCTAAACATCTATGTTATAGCGCTTGTAATGTACTTGATTCATTACAAATGGGACATGAATCCAAATTTACGAACCATGTTTCTGTATCTCTTTTGTATTTCCTGAAAAAAATATTAAATCTGATATTTTTTCGCGAAAAACAGTCGTCCAAACACACAATTAGTTAGAATCGACTGTAGCATTTATGTAACTGTTGTCGCCTTTCTTTAATCTCGGTAAAAGCCATGCTTTTTTTTTAAATTTGTTAGGCTAACCATATTTAAAAGCATCATAATATTTCAAATAGCGCCATCTGTGAGCGGGTATCAGGTTTTCTTTAACCTTAAGCTATAATAAATTATCCGTACTTAGTAGTAGGATAAAGCCTTGGAACAATATCTGTACAGCGCCCTCGAGGTGATTTTTATAAATAACTCTTTAATCATTGAAGATAATATTAACAACTCTCAAAATAAAACATGAATCCGAAAAGACACAGAAATGAAAAAGGTAACGGTAGCAGCTGGTACTCGAACCCAGGACCTCATGGTATATCGGGGACCTTGCGCTCTAATCCACTGAGCTGAGGCTACCCCACTCCGTCAGTTATTTCGGTATCATACTCCGATTTCTAAGAACTGTCAATATCATCTTCAATTAATTTAATTCCCATATATTTTTGTCTGTTACCCTTTTATCATAGCTACAAGATTCTACCTGAATTTATTTGTTATCTTTAGATGGTGTCTCGGATATGCCCATCTGTTGACTAAACTTAGTTTTTTTTCTTTATTGAAGCTATTTAAACATTCAAAATTAATACGTATTTTAAATTGTGCGCCTTAGAAACTTCAGATAAAAAAATCTAAAAATAATTTAGTAAACAAAATAATAGCACCCTGTAAATCACCTTTGTTAACCACGTTTCCTGGTTAATTTACCTCCTCCCACCGCCCCTCCCCCTCCAAATCATCACTCCCACTACCCTCACCTAATAATCTCCAATTATTGTTGTACTCATCTAATTTAAGTTAGTTTTAAGAACGCTGGTGAATGACACGGATGTGTCGAAACCGGTAGCGCAGTAATAAAATTATGTACATAGTGGATAAAACTCTTCAAACAAAATAACTCATTGAACTTTATAAATCTTATAGTAAAATATTTTTAATCGTTGAAGATAATATTAAAATGAAACATCAAATCGAAAAGGCACAGAAATGAAAAATGTTACGGTAGCAGCTGAGACTCGAACCCACGACCTCGTGACACATAAACATTCTGAATGCGAAGGCATAATAATTAAGGTCCGTTGTAATGATGTCTACAATACGGGGTCAGGTTCTGTGGTGGCAAGGCACGCCTAGCACTCCATGCCTCCCCGGAGACTACGGATTATTTGGAAGATTATTATACGAAAGAAGATATAAGTACTGAAATTAAACTAATTGCAATAATTCGTAATTAGATCAGGCCGTATAATATTCATCCCTTTATTCATTTTAGGTTTTCTTTATTACATGGGGGCAGATTTACGAAAGAAAATTGAATATTTTAAGACACGGAAAAGCGAGGTAAAGGATTTAAATATTTTTTCAGGGAGTCGAATAAAAATTATTACATTTCTAACCGTTTATATATTTGATAAGTTCTACTTCGTACAATTTTCGAAGGTCTCGGGTTAGATACTCAAATGAATTTTTAACTTATTCATTTATACGTGTTCCCTACTTCACAGTAGAAATGAAATAAAATCTATCTATCTTATATTTATCTTCTGTCTATCTTTTATCTATATTTTATCTATCTATCTTCTATATCTTCTAATAATTAATAATAATAATTGGATTACTTGTATAGCGCCGTTTTTATGAAAAAATCACATCAAGGGCGCTGTCTATCTATCTTCTATCTATATTCTATCTATCTATCTATCTTCTGTCTATATTCTATTTATCTTATATATATATATCTTCTATCTATCTTCTATCTATCTTCTATCTATCATCTATCTTTATTCTATATATCTTCTATATATCTTGTATCTATCTTCTATCTATCTTCTATCTATCTTCTATTTATCTTCTATCTATATTCTATATACCTTCTATCTATCTTATATCTATCTTCTATCTATCTTCTATCTATCTTCTATCTATCTTCTTTCTATCTTCTATCTATATTCTATATACCTTCTATCTATCTTATATCTATCTTCTATTTATCTTATATTATAGTAAGAAAAATGTCCCGGGCGGGCGGTGTTTATTTGTTTTGTATACAGATCTACAGTTTTATTCCGAGCCTGATAAAAATTTGCACACTTTGACCATAAAAACAAGAGGAAGGTCACTGTTTATATGATATTTCGAAAAACCACCCCCATTTCACATTCCCACCCCTTAAAGCAGAATTTTGGTAATTCTTGGTGAAATCTCCAAATAAACAAAAAATTGTATTTTCATTACATTAAGGTATTTTTACAGTTTTTTTTAGTACTTATCCGAAAAACTTACGTAAACCGACGCATTGTTATTTTATTTTTATGTTTACGAATATACTTTTCTATGGCAATTCAAAATAAGACATTTTTTATTTGCCGCCAAAACAACACGCTCGGTTTTTGTTCGTGAACATGGCGTTGTTGACGCCACGCCTACCAGCGTCGGTGACAGCCGTCTTACCTTGCCAGTGGTGTTATCTACATCATAATGACGTTTTAGCCAGTTCGAACCTTTTCGGAATGTGCTGTTTTATATCGTAAAACCGTAATTACGAATGAAAATATTCAAATTACACATTTTTAGTAAGATAATCAATCAGAAAAATCAACTAGTTTGAAAAAATACACCCTATTCTTTAATTGATATTCAAAGCTTTGATTTAAAAGTTTCTAATGTTAAACTCTACTGTGATTGTCACCTACATTTACAGAATCGTAATTAAGAGTAATAAATAAAGGTATCAAGTGTAATTGAATCTCTTCGGGTCTGGTTAACATTTGTAGCGCTTCTACAGCAATCATAACATAATTATTAAATTAAAATAACCTTTACACCAGCGAGTGTCACATTTTGCAAGGCAGCCTTAAAAGCTCGGGGTCAAAACTCTCTGATCAGGGTAACACATTATGTACGAGTATACAACATCATACCAACTACGAACAATTAAATACGACTGTTTGCTTGTCGGTCTATCCTCGATTTTCTCAAAAAATAATAAACCAACTTCACAGTTTGATCTTATTACTGCCGGGAAGGTTTAGAGAGTAGTTTGAATGAAATAAAATAAGTAAACCTGGTGCTTTATCGTTTTAAAATTAGTATGAAATATATTGAGCCGCCATTTTGTATTAAGGTTAGCCCATAGATATACCGCTCTGGTTAGCCACAGAAAAAAAATGTTTGGCTAAATCTATTATATGTTTTCGGAGTGGCGAAATTTTCGAGGCCGTATTAATTGTGCTATTCCTGACGAACCAGGGACATTTGGTAAATCGTCGGAGCAATGCATTCTGTGACGATTCTAGCCTTTTTGTATCAGTAGTATGGGTGATGCGTATGTTAATTTTGGCCGGATTGTCGATGTGTAAATGAGAAGTTTGTTATTTAGGTTGAGTTTACTGTTGTAGGTGATAAGGGGGTATAGTGCGTTTGCTGTCCGTTTAGCTTTCGCTAGTGTTTCGTTAATGTGTGTGTTCCATCGTACGAGTTTCCGGTCGAGAGTCACTTCTAGGTACTTGGCACTTTTTTACCTTGGTATGATTTCCCACCTTATAATTTGTAAAAAGGTGTACCTATTGTATACCTGTGTATGTCTAAATAAACAAAATAAAAAATGAAATGTGGTTATTTTTCATCTCCTGATAAATAATGATTGTTACCTTCTGTCGTCCTTAGCTTAAATCCAAAATTATTTTAACATCTCAGTGCTTCCAGAATAATAAAAAATATTAAGTGTTGCATTTTTCAAGGCAGCTAAAGCTTTGAAATGGGATTATTTTTCATTTGGAGTCCTAGGTCCCTACTGCCTATACTGTATACTGTACATTGTTTGCTGCTGTCTATCGCTCAGGGCTCAGTCTAGTCTAGGGTCCCAGTAACAGTAAGAGGGGCAACAGAACTCAATGGAGCGACAGTGGGTTGCAAGCTGTCCGCCCATCCGCAGAGCACAATGTATCAGCCCTGGGCCGTTGATGACACCACCCCCTACCCACCGGCGTAGGGGTCCCCAACGGTGGTTTTGATTTTTACGAAAAAATAAAATATTTTTCATTAATCTCCATTTATAAAAATAAATGTTTACCTGGCCGGTTTCGCTGAAAATAGCGCACTAATTCAAGAAACTTATTAACGAAAAGCCTGTACGTCGCTATGCTAACGCAATCATTTTCTGATTTCAACAACTGCAACAACATTTCACCATTTCAATCATCTAATATGAAGCGTTTAAACATTTATGTGTCTAAAAATGAGACATTTTGTTCGATTCGTACGACAATTTTAAGAATACCCAATAATGCTTTAAAAATTTGGGAATACTTTGTTGTTTATTTATTTAATAAAACCAAATTCTTGCAAAAATGTTCCGAAAAGTTTCAGTGGCAGATATAAACCGTAAGTCGCGAAAAGTCTAAAATGTATCAATGGGAGATATACCTAATCAGAAGTCGTGAAAATTTTAAAATTTTTCAATGACAGATATAAGCTGCAAGTTGCGAAAAGTCTAAAATTCATTACTGATAATACATTTCTCCATTGATTTCCACGTTCAATTTCAAATTTATATTCACTAAATACCTTACAGTGAACATCTTAATTCACTTTAAAGTAGTCGGGAATTTACCTGTCGCTTTGTTCCTCCAGGTTCATTCGTACCTCTCTTTAAGAAAACCCTCCGCATAGCAACTCAAAAAAGGACTTGGACATAAGTAAATATGTGGTTAAACTACGTATGATCATGTGAAAAATGTTAAGATTTGCAAAGAACGCAAGGCTGATGTAAGCGTAATGAGTTAGATTAAGAAAGGGGCGTTATGGCGGTTTGGCATGTAGAGCGAATGAACAAAGAAAGAGAATATACGATGCGTATGTGAATGGAAGAGAAGCCGGGGACGCCCGAGGAAGACGTGACACAGTCAAACGAATCAAACACTTGAACCGCGCTATGTCAGAAGTCAGAATAACAGAAGAGTGTAAATGAAGCAAGAAATGTGTGCCAAGACCGAGTTGTTTGGCGGTACTTCCACTTTGCCTACCTCTGCGGAGAAACGGCATTCCTCTCCATTTTGGTTTAGATACTCTCAGAAACGCTCTGGTGAAAGACTACTAAACGTTGCGTTGCTCGAAATGGCTTTAGCTTTGTTGACCAGATCTAAAGGGTCAGGTAGGTTACCAACCTTCCTCTTCCTCATCTTCTTCCCTTCCCCACTTCCTTCAGCTTCACAACATACCCAACATGGGATAGTCTCACTGGCTCCAGATAGCTGTGGCTGTTGAGACTCTTGTGCGGTATTTTATGTTAACTTTCACAACGTTTGCGTATTCCTGCCCAAGGGATTGTGTTTTCCTCGTTCTGAAGCAAACCCTCTCAACCTTTATTAAACCCTAAGTGAGTTACTGTCCTGAAAGCTCGGCAATATAGTCCGCATGAATGGAAGTCGTAATTTTGGACCTCTGATAAATGTTTTACATGCCGTCCGGGAGTTCATTCGTTTATGTTGAAATTAAATTTTTATTTAGGTAAGTGCTCGTGGGTACAGAATTCTCGCTGTGTATTTTTTCTTATTCTCAAATTAATCTCCATGTTTCAGGCACAAGTCGACACACGTAATTTTGCAGTCTGCGGCATTGCCATTTACCACTAGAAATATCGAAGATACCGAAGCAAGATAAATTGTTACGTATTAATTGTTATTGTGTTTAATTAACAGAGCCATTAAAAAAAATTAAATTAGAAGTAAATGAAATTTAATAATGATTTAAGCAAGTCATCTCTATGTGTGTGGCCTAAACACAGTTTGAAAATGGCTTTGAACGCCGAAACAACTGTTACAATAATTAAAAAATAAAATACTTGCAGAGCTTAATAGTAAGATTATTAAATTTGATTTACTTCAAATTTTATTTAAATAAACAAATTATTACTGTTTTCTGAATTCTCTAATAATATATATGCATACTACTTGATGTGTACCCGGTCTTGCTGGGGATTTTTTTATTTTTTGGAATAATGTTATGAAGTTGGGAATTCTCGCTTGTCGTTGGGGTGCCATAATTGGTTTGACAGCGAAAGTAATGCCCTGTGACGACCATTATTATCTCTAAACAAAGAAAAAAAGAAACATTCATTTGAAAATTTTATTTCATTCCAAACATTTATTTTTTCAAAATATATCTAAATAATAAAGTTCTTAAGTAGGTACCTACTCATGTTTTCCATTTTGAAAATATTCTACTCTTCTTTTGAAACTTTCTTCTTTTGAATGTGTAATCTGTGGCTAACCAGAGTGGTATATCTATAGGCTAACATCTAATATCTAATATAATATGGCGAGCTCAATGTTTTTGATACTAATTTTAAAACATTATAGCAACAGTTTTACATATTGGATTTCATTAAAACTACTCTCTAAACCTACCTGGCACTAATAAGAACAAGCTGTGCTATTTAATTAAAAAAAAATTGTTGTTGTAGAGTAATTTTCGAGAAAATCGAGGACAGACGGAGAAACATTCATTTTTATATGTAGCGATATATGTATTTTTTAAATCAGTAGATTTTTTATTTATTTATTGTACACAAATACTGAATTGGATATATTGTAGTAAAACTATAAAAGTGAATTGAATACAGTAAAGAATGAGGATCTCCGGTTAATGTTTAAAATTTATTTTGCCAATTTTGACGTTCGAACTTTAAATAGAAGTTGTTTTTTAAGTTAAATTGTGTAGTTCCAATTTTTCAAAGTCCTCTAAAAGGCACTAATTCTATGGCCGGTCGGTTTTGAGGTTAGAATGTCACATGTCAAAACAAGGATGAGCTTTACCGTACATAATTTTATATTATATTCATACTAAACGTATCAGCAAGTCCTGCTAGAACATAAAACATAATTTAAAATTCTTTGAAATAAAAAGCCCTACTTTAGCAATATGCAGCCCGCTTACTGCGTAGTGAAGATTATCTCCACATTTATGCACCTCTAACCACAGTTGACACAAGAAGAAGGGGAAATGTTTCCTGGCACTGTAATAAAATGATTTACCTATTTAGAACCTTTAACCCTAATAATAATACTATATACAATAACATTGTCATCATTTCCTTTATATGTACTAAATCCTGTATCTGTGTACAACATTTATTTATTGGGTTAACAACCACAATGACATTACAAACTTATAGACACGTTAATGTCAAACAAAATAAACACAAAATGTGGCACTAGTAACAAATACTCCCAAGTTTGCAGTAAATTCTTAATTCAAACACTTTTCATTTGTGGCAAAGATGGACAATCAAAAGATATGTCTGTTGAACACGATGGATGTGCGTCCATACGTCGTTTTCATAATTCAAAGTTCCGTCGAATATCACGGGTGTGAATGAAATGACCCTACACCTACTCGCTATCTCACTTTTCTGAGACGTTTAACGTATTCGGGAAACCACGGAAAAAATTATTATTTAGATTCAAGTTTTATTCACTTGATTCATGACTTCTACGGGCATCCCCGACTAATATTTCATCAAATAACTTCTAGTATTAAACTGGTATTATTATTTAATCATTGTTTTCATATCCTCCTTTATTTGTTTGACGGGTGAGCCGCAGAATAAATTAAATAAATATTTTTAATTTCCACGTCGCAAACGGTCGTTGGGGTTTTGATATAAGCTTATTATGGAATACCGAGATGGTCTATAAAATATTAATTGCGTTGGTTAGACGTATAAAAACAGATGAGCTCTTATAAATGCGAAAGAAGTTAGGTTCAATAATTATTTTACCTACTTAAAAAACCATAATACGTTTTCTAAAGGAATGGAACACAAAGCACACGGTAAAAACCTTTTTTTTAAACTACAGATCAGAAGGTTTTTTTTTTAAATTTCATTTATTGATTACATATATATGGTGTTTTTTTAAGAGCTTAATAACTTTAAATAATAATACAAGACAGAAATATTGTTGGAATGATTTTTTTATTATTATAATCCAATAGATAATTTCATGGCATTTATTTTTTAAATATGATTTCCGGCATATGTCCGCCGCGGCTACGAGTTACATAGTCCATGATCAGTCCAATTTTTCAATACTTTTTCCAATAACTCTGGCCGTATGGCGTCAATGGTGGCTTGAATATTGGCTTCCAATGCTTCAAGAGTTGCTGGTTTGTCGGCATAAACCAATGACTTAACATAGCCCCATAAAAAGTAATCGAGAGGCGTTAAGTCGCACGAACGAGGGGGCCAGTTAACAGGACCACTTCTGGAAATAAAGTTGTCACCAAATTGATTTTGCAATAAATTGATGGTTAAGCGCGCTGTATGACAAGTTGCGCCGTCTTTTTGGAACCAAATGTCGTCGATGTTTGGCTGATTAATTTTTGGAAACAAAAAATCAGTCAGCAGTCGTAACTGCAGTTCCTTCCTCATTTCGAAAGAAATAAGGACCGATGATGCCGCCAGCGTGTAAACCGCACCAAACAGTCAATTTTAATGGATGTAATGGTGATTCGTTAATGGCTTAAGGATTGTCTTCGCTCCATATACATGCATTTTGCTTATTGACGAAGCCATTTAACCAGAAATGAGCTTCATCACTAAACAACGAAGTGCTCTATGAACTTATTTTTTCAAAGTAAATTTCCACAATTTGGAAGCGTTGTTCAGGCGTTAAACGATTCATGATGAATTGCCAAACCTTACTGAACAGAAATGTCAACACAATTTGACATTTTCAACTGTCAAACCATAGACAACAACCATCGAAACTTCTCATGCAGCTAAAAAAACACCCTATAACATTACTTTTCGGCTGACGTGTTGCCCACCTCACTAGGTGTGAAACCCCTGTGTTGAAATGACAATTTGCAGGGGTGGTTGTTCAGCTAGGATATTTAGATGACAAATAGATTAATAGATTATAATTTATAAAAAATTCAAAAGTATACTAATTTAAAGGTATAAAAGAATTTAGAAGCTGACAGGTTTATTGGAGGTGATCAATGATATTACTTTTAAATGAACTTTTGTTTTGCGTATTTCTGATGTCACTAGGTAGGGAATTGAATAGCTTAATAGCATTGTGTTTAAATCTTCTTTGTTCATAAGAGGTTTTACAAACTGCAATATTAAATGCTTTTACACGTGATTATCTTAGGGCTATTGTGCTTGTTCTTTCTTCAAACATATGGATATTTTTAAATTGATACAGCAAGATATTTTTTAAATATGTTTTTCTAAGTTTGGAACATTTAGTTATTTAAAAATAAAATCAGATGCTTTTTCACATCACGTCGGGGCCACCGATATAAACGTGGTGTATATATGTATATCTGATTGTATTACCCGGTGAAGGAAGATATTAAAACATCTAGAATAATAATGATTACTTTATTAAATACAGTACACTCTCTTTAACGTAAATAATGAAATATCAGAAGACGCGGTACTGGGACAGCGAAGGAAGGTGTTTAACCGGAACCGTCCGATCTTCAGGCTTCATTCACATTGATATCTCTTCTGTTATGACGACTCTTGACATGTCCCGATTAAAGCATTTGATTCACTTGATCATGCCATATCTTCCTCGGGTGTCCTCGATATGTTCGTTCATTCACTTACACGTCATACCTACATTATCCTGTAACTCGTCCAAAGAATATAGGTACAAGAATTGAGGTGAAAATGAGTCAATATTATCCAAGACAAGATATAAAACGTTAAAATTAAATTTCATTAAATGAAATTATATGTTTATTCTATAGTAACCGATGTGTACCCGGCCTTCCTCAGGCACAATACTTGATATGACAGCAAAAGTAACTATCTCCAAAAAAATAAACATTCATTTGAATATTTTATTTCATTCCAAACGTTTATTTTTTCAAAACATATCTGAATCAGAAAGTTCTCTAAGTAAATGGTAAAATTTTAAAACATAGCAACAGTTTCACATATTGGATTTCATTCAAACTACTTTCTAAACCTTCCCGGCACTAATAAAAATAAAGTGTACTATTTTCAGCGAAACCGTTCCAGTGATTTTCGAGAACATCGAGGACAAACAAATAAACTTACATTGATTTTATATATAGATATATAAAAGACAACATTAAAGTATCGTTTATGTTAACAGTCAGCACCCAAACACAATTTGGAGGTCTGTAACTCAAGAAACACCACGAATGATTTATCTGTAAATTCTATGCGGGTAATTAGGAAAATGTGTAAGGTTTCAAAAGACAAAATTCTACAAACTGTATTTTTTTAAAGTCCTTACGAAATACGTACAATTTTAAGGAGAACCACCAAAATTGCTTTCATTCATTTTCAAACTGCACCTATTTTCAGACATTTCGGGATGATTTTCATAGAATTTAAAGCTTTTTGTCTTTTGAAACCTTATATGTTTTCCTAACTGTCCGTTTAGAATTTACAGATAAATAATTTGTAGCAATTCTCGAGTTAGCAACCCGCAAAGTGATATTTAGGGAAATTTTTGAGTTCTGTTCCTTAAAAAAGTTTAGTATAATTTATTTTCGGGAGTAAAATAATTCAATATTAGAACAAAAATAATAGATTAAATATTAATGATATTTTTATGTATTCATATATTCCTGATGGTGAAAGCATCACTTTCGAAACATGTAGTAAACAATTTCGAAACATGTAGTAAACAATTTCGAAACATGTAGTAAACAAGCAATTTATAAAGTGGTGAAAACAAAGTATATTTTTTGTAGATATTAGAACCTTTTAATTTAAAAATTCATCTTTCCAAGCGCCTAAAATTTTTCCCTCAGAACTCTAAAACGAAAATAAATTGTAAAAAAAAGGTCTAAATAAACGCAATAACTCCGTATTTAATTTCGACAAGGATCGTTTTAATTTTAATTCGCAATAAAAAGTCTAGATTCTCATATCAAAATGAGAACATCATTATTTGATTCTGAATAAGTCTTGTTTGGTTGGCCTTCCGAGTTCCCCCACACCCTTCCCCTGCAGCAACCCCCCTGCCGTTGTTGGGAGCGGCCATGGCAACCTGAGGCTAGGGCGCAGGGGGTGGGGTTGGAAGCTGTAAAAATCCCCCTGTTAACAAGAACAAGTATAAAGGGTGAATTGGAATCTATATCGATATGAATTCAATGAAAGAAATCCGAAGAGGAATTGTACAGGATTTATGACCTTCATTCTGAAATGATAACTTCGGTATAATAAAATTATATATTTTTTAATATTCAATTAATGAACTGTTGGAAATGAAATTTGGGTTCATTTTAACAATGCATTGAAATGTCACACATAAAAATAAACATCTTAAGAGGACTTAACGAAAATATTGCAAAATATTCATTTTTTCTAGACAGACACGTGCAATCTGTGGCTAACCAGAGTGGTATATCTATGGGCTAACCTCAATACAACGTAGCGAGTTCAATGTTTTTCATACTATTTTTAAATTTTATTGCAACAGTTTTACATTAAACCTACTCTCTAAACATTCCTATCACTAATAAGAAAAAACTGCGCTATTATCAGCGAAACCGGTGGAGTAATTTTAGAAAAAAATCGAGGAGAGACAGACAGACAAAAATTCATTTTCAAATAAAATAAGAGAAAAGCTCTGCGACACGTTCCAAAGTGGCAGATACTTTCAGTATCACCCTGGTAAAAGATCACTATTCAGAATCGAAACGTTGCTTGAAATGGCTTTAGCCGTGTTTGGTGACCAGATCTGAATCCCCACATTCGACTTCCCCATCACTTTCCCTCCTCAATACCTTCAGCCTCACAACATACCGCAATCGGGGATGCCGTAGTCCCACTGGCTCCAGACGGTTGGGAGTAACTGGGACTCTCATATCGTAATTTTTAATTATTTTTATGTTGACGAATACATTTTCCATAACGATTTAAAATGTGTCATTTTTGATTTGCCGCCAAAATGACATGTTCGTTTCATTCGTGAATATGGCGTTGTTGACGTCACGCTGGCCAACGTCGGTGACAACCGTCTTACCAGTTACTAGCCAGTAGCGTTTTCTGCATTATAATGAGGTTGTAGTCAGATCGAACAATTTAGGGATGTTCGGTTTTAGATCGATTTTGAAATCAATGAAAATATTAAATTTTCAAATTTTTGGTACAATTACGAGAATCTGAAAAATTGACTTATTAATTAATAGTTTGTGATAATACCCCATTGTGGAGACCTTGGCGTGGTTCCACAGTGGGAAATCTCCCCCGTTTTAGAATTTCAATTTTTTTTATTGTATAATATTAATTACATACAATGGGAACTTGTACCCGCTAAGCCACTGCAAGTAGCTTGTCAGCAGGAGTTTAGTTCAACAATATTATATAATACAACAATAAATAACAAATATAGCGCAATAATAGAACAATATATGTCCGTGCATGTTGTGATCAGTGTACACAAGTCAAAAAAATATTTAAAAAAATATATGAAAAAAGCCTAACAGTTTTGTTATAGCGATAATAGACTCCAATAGCATAATATCGATTTAAATAAAATCGATTTAAATAAAATTATTAAAATACCGAAATATCAGCAGGTATTAAACAAATTGAGAATAAAAAAAAAAAAAAAAACCTTATTACAGTTTTGTTACAATGAGGATAATATAATATTAACACTAAAATAATTTTAACGATATATTGCTTTCAGCTTTAGCTGCACGAGACAGATTTTATATTGGTTTTCTTGTAAGGCCCATGACGCGTAACAATTGTGGTTGAACTTTAATGTTTTATTTTTTTATTTTGCTTTTTTGGTGTATCGTTTTTGTTTGTTTACATTTTCTCCACATGGAAGAGATATGTGAAAAAACTCAATAATGCCGAGAAGAGAATTTTTTAAAGGAAAGCATTTTTGTGAATCTCAATGGTGATAGTTATTTAGACCACCTTCTCACGAATGAATGCTAGAAAAAACGCTATATTTCCACCAATTTAATTTTTATCAGTTCATTTTCATTTTTTACATGATTACAGCACAAGAGTCTCATGCTTGGAGCCAGATGGATTATGGCATATCGAAATTGGGGTATGTCGTGAGGCTTAAGAAACTGGAAAGGGACGGTAAATGGGGAAGGGGAAGTTTGAGAAGTGTCTGGACATTCAGATCAAGTTACTAAATACGTCTAATAACATTTCAAGCAACATTTTGATCCTAAATAGTGGCATTTCACAAGAGCGATACTAAGAACTGGAACGCAGCGCTAGTTTTTTGTATTTATTTATTTCTAGCTAATGTGTACCCGGTCTTGCTCGGTATTTTCACTAAACAAAGAAACATTCATTCGAAAAATTTATTTCATTCCAATCATTTATTTTTTTCAAAATATATCTAAATAATAAAGTTTTCAAGTAGGTACCTACTCGTGTTTTCCATTTTGAAAATATTCTACTCAAACAAACTTTCTTCTTTTGAATATGTAATCTGTGGCTAACCAGAGTGGTATATCTATGGGCTAACTTCAATATAACATGGCGAGATCAATGTTTTTAATACTAATTTTAAAACGTTATAGCATCAGTTTTACATATTGGATTTCATTCAAACTACTCTCAAAACCTTCCCGGCACTGATAAGAAAAAAATGTGCTATTTTCAACGAAACCGGTTAAGTGATTTTCGAGAAAATCGAGGACACACAGACAAACATTCATTTTTATATTCAAAGATTATTCAAGGTAACTTTAATGTTTGTTCTTCATCGGTGCCGGAGATAAAATATGCTGTTAATCAAATAAGTACTTATTTTAAAAATATTAAAAACCGATCAGTCGAAAAACATCACACGTGTAGAATATATTGGCCAGTAAATCATTCAATTTACCGATGACATGTTGTTTGCTTTGATTTTTCAAAGGCAAACAGTTGTTTTGTGACAATGCGAAACAAGTTTCTAATAAATTATCAATCAGTTGACGGCTTCGAATGTTTTTGTAAAATTGTTCTTTTTATCTTCATTTTCCGTTTTTCTAATTTTTTGCTCTTTCTTTTCATTTTTCGTCCCCAATCTCCAATTTTTAGGAATGTTTGGAGGCTAAAGAGAGTGGGGAAGGACAAAGGAAAGAGGAATATTGGGTACTGCTGATCTATTATTGGAAGGTGGAAGAAAATAGATGAAAAGAAAAAAATTGAGTGAATGTATCATTCATCGATTAGCAAGAAATGTTACCCAAGAATTTCGTAAGAGCGATTGCTTTTGATTCCTTAGATTGTACCTTAATTAAGGGATATTCTTTTTTTTTACCAATTTATTAGAAATATCCTTGTTGTTACAGTGTGAATGACACGGATGTGTCGAAACCGGTAGCGCAGTAATAAAATTAAGTAACAAAAGTACACAGTGGATAAAACTTTTCAAACAAAATTTTTAAAAATATCTCGAAAAATGTCATATACTCGTATCTATGTAAAAACGCGTATATCTCAAAACAACATTTTTTTAAATGGTTAGAAACATGTCTTCTACAGGTGTTAATCAATTCAATTGACATTTTAATTGTAGCTTCGAAATACCTCTGGAAATGCGTACAGAATTTATATTTTATTTTAACCTTTTTTTATTAAAGAATTTTTAAAGAGAAAACCTTTTAGTTTTTGTTCCAAGTAAAAAAAAATGGAGGAGAAATCTTCCTGACCCTGAATCCAGATCAGTGAGAGAGGTTACCTTTGGTGAGATCTGGCGCCATCAATTTGTGAAAAGAAAATGTTATAAAAAATGTATTTAACATACTACAAAGCATGAACAATTAACGCTTTTAATCAGATTTTGAACTCCATTAGTTATATCAGCCATTAAATGTTTGCCATTGTGTTTAATTTGTAAAACTTCAATTATTTATTTTTAAATTTAAATTAATTTTTTTAGTTTAATTCGTAGAACAACAGTTGTAAAATGGCTTTGAATACCGAAACAGCTGTCAAAATAATTTAAAAAAAAAAAACTAAAACACTCGCAGAAATTGCATTATTAATATTAATACTTTTAATATGTATATTCATTTTTAAAATAATGACATACACTTCCAGTAAATCTACCACAAGCACTGGTATAAGAAGGCAATTAAAATAAATTTTCAAATCTTTTGCATTCCCTAACATCCAAAATATCTATGCTAGAAATTTTTTAATTAAACATTTCAAAAATCAAAAAAAAACTGAAGAAACCCAACACAAGAGCTAATCAGAATGACATTATGAATAGACTCAAATTTAAAACTGCTTTTGGAAAAGGAAATCTAAATATCTCTTAACTAAGCTATATAACTCACATCCACCGGCAACAAGAAAAACGAAAAATTTAAAAGATTTTAAACAAATCTAAACCTTACAAAAGAAATCAAAGAAAAGGAGTTATCCAGCATCCAGCGGCTTAAAACAATCTGGTTTTAAAACAAAACTTATTCCGCCTCACCACAGGAACCCCTAGTGAGAAATACTATGAAAAATATCCCAAATTCTTTTATTAGATTTGTAATTTATTATTATGTAAATAAAAAAGAACTATATTAAAAACAAAAATGTCGCTCACAACGCAAACAGGCGTTATAAGAGAGCCAAAGTTGTTTTTTGCAGGATTCTTATTCATTTTATTACATGTGTCGCTAATGGTATTTTCATTGAGAATTTTTTTTACCCCACTAGCAAAACATGTTTTAGAATATATCAGATTCAACAACAACAAAAAAAAAAACAATTTTATGGCTATCTGAAAAGTTGCTAAATATGAGATACGCCTGTTTGTATTGTGGTCAACGATATTATATGTCAATTTTGGAGAAAACATTTAACGGTTTCTGTATTCACACAAAAAGTGTTTTTTTTAGATAAAAATAATCTAAATTCAACGTTCTGTTCGTTGAATCTCCAGGTTACATCTTATTTACCAAGTACGTACACGCATTGTTGAATACAATACGTGTACATGCCTTTATATACGTTCACACATCATTATATGTACAAGAACAATGGCGCCAGCCCATAACTCGTGTTGTTTACTTTTCAAACTCATTCAAATATTGATAAATAACAAACATTATTACAGCTTGACACAGTTAACTCTTCTCGTGGCCATAGGAGGAACTAATAAACGTGCCTAATCATTGCATTTTAATAATAATAAATAATAAAAAAAAGTTTTATTGTATTTTTTATAACAAGTTTAAAATAATTATGATATCCTCACTGGAATTTCCTGTGCTGGGGATTTCATTTACATAATCTCTATATATAAAAATGAATGTTTTTTTCTGTGTGTTCACGATTTTATTGAAAATTACTAGAACCGTTTCGCTGAAAATAGCCCAGTTTGTTCTTATTAGTGCCGGGAAGGTTTAGAGAGTAGTTTGAATGAATCCCACCTTGTAAACCTCTTGATATAACGTTTTGAAATTAGTATGAAAAACGTTAAACACGCCATGTTCTATTGAGGTTAGCCCACCACTCTAGTTATCCATAGACCACATATTCAAAAGAGGAAGGTTTTTAGGAGTACAATATTTTCAAAATGGAAGTAGGTACCTACTTCAGAACATCAATTTTATGTTTATTAAAAAATAAATATAAATTTTTGAAAAGAAATAAAATTTTCACATGAATGTTTCTTTGTCCACAGATATTAATAGTCGTCACAAGGCAACACTTCCGCTGTCAAATTTATTATGGCGCCCAAACGACAAGCAAGAATTCACAACTTCATAACATCATTCCAAAAAAATAAATAATCCCGAGCTAGGCCGGGTACACATCAGATAGTGTTAAATAAAATTATTTGATTTTGATGAAGTTGCTGAAAGAATTGTAATGTGAAGTGTTTAAAATTCAGTTGAGTGGTTTCTGTGTCAGACTATATTAGGTGTTAGGGGAACGGCTGCGCGGCCAGTTTCATACGAAACTTAATTTTGGATTTGAGGCCAAAAGACTCTCCTAAACCTAATGATCTTTTTTTTATATTTCATTATATTTTCAAAGTAGACGGGATAAAACTTTTTTTTTACATCACCGTTAGCCCCCAAATAATTGTTAAAGGTGCTTCTAAAATCGCGACAAATTAATTCCTTTAATGGCCTATATTTCATAATGTAAAACAAAAATAAATAAATTACTTCTAATCCGAAAAAAAATATCATTTAGTTTGGAAGAGCATTTTGGCCTCAAATCCAAAATTTAGTTTTGTATGAAACGGGCCCCGCAGCCGTTCCTCTTAACCACTGGTAGCATAAGAAACTTTGTTGGCTTACTTTTTGTTAAACTTCCTTCTGCATTAAAGGCTGTTTGTTTTTTAGAAATAAATAAATAATTTTAACAGTAAAAAATAAAGGTAGAAATACTCAAATAAAAACCTTGGCATTGCTGGAACTTCACACGAAGTTCTAGAATTTATAAACTCATTCGCTACGTCTGATGAAGTCCTTTGACATATTCTTGGCATTTTTCCAAATGCGTTTGTACTCAGAAGTAAATATGTCATACCTGTTTATTATGTAGGTCAGTTTTGAATCTGCATTAAACTGACCTTGACCATGTTAGAGCTGAGGTGAAGGAGAAGGGCTAGAGGAAGACTTTGAAATACCTGGCCGTTCAGATGTAGTCCCCTCCCCATTTATTTGAGCATCACGATATATCCCAAATTGGAGTTACCAGTTATCATACCGACCGGTACACATACACTCATGAGTTAACACGAACGCAGTACTCACGCAGATGAATTGCTTGCATACAGCATGCTTAATTTATATTCAACTTCAGAAGACAATTCCTGTAAGACTGCAAAAAGTTTTCGAACAACTGTAAAAAGGTTTCGAATAACTGTAAAAAGGTTTCGAATAAGCTTAAAAACTTTACGAAAAACTTTAAAACTGGAGCAACGTGTACACTTCTTGGTGTCCATTTTCGCTAAAAACATACGACACAAAATACTGTTTCTCAGTGAAGTTTCGGAAGTTTATAAATATGCACCAATACACACAATCCTAATTATATGTTCTTTAGGTCAACTCTAATAAATTGTAACATAACCAACCATGGGAGTAAATACAAATCATTGTATGGCTTAACATTAAAATATAGGCATAATATAATAAACTAGAACAATTTTTTTACTACGGCGACACCAAGCTACTCATTTTGACTTTGAAATTTATTCTTCATATTTAAAAAAAAATCACATTCGAGTTTGATAGTTCGTTTTAAAGAAACAAGAGATCAAATCAAAATACCGTATTTGATCTGTGAATTTTTTTATTTTATTTTTAGTTATCTATCATTCTAATGCATGGTTATGTCGATATATAAATTTAATAAATACAAAAAAATCACCCTTCGCTTGTAATTAATTATCTTCCTTGCAAAGCGTTAAATAGTTACAAAAAGTTAAAACACATAATTTTCTCTTAAAATATGATGTAAAATCATCTCCTTTCGGTGAGTACTACTAATTCCCGAGCACCATTTGGTTAGAGAAAAAAAATGTTCACTTGGACCATTATGTTTTTTTAAACATGCATTCATTTTCATATGAGCCATGTTGGTGTTGCAATTCAAAACCATTTAAACGATCACTCGAGCACAACGAGCGCCCTCACTCTTTGTCTACTATAAAAAGTCAGACTGTAGTTTCTAATCATTAATTTTAATGGTGTATGGTATTTGTCAAACAATGTATTTGTAAACAGTTTCACTACATTGTTTTACGCCTTTGACCTACGTATTGTTTTTTTTTCAACGCCCATCGCTTAATCTGCCAAAACTAATTTCATTGAATTCAGCGGGATCAATTAACGTCTAATTTATTTCAAGGTTGGCAACCCTACCAACGAACAGGGCCGAACCTACAACATTTTGCAAATTATTATTCGTAAAATTATTATTTATTACAATTGATAATCTAAATTATAATAATTTAAATTTATTACTTAAATTACTAGTCCCAGAAGAAAAATCGTTAGACAGCTCTGACCCTAGGTGAATATGATTAATTATCGCGTGCCCAATAAATACAACACGAGACCCCATGCTGCATTTCATATAGCTGCTTCTCGCACTAATTTTATTTACAATTTTTGGTTATAGAGATTGCATCGGGAAGGGAATGGAAATTACTATGTTGATATATTTAATTTTAGCGGTGCGGCTCGTGATTTTTTAGTGCGCATTATTGATGTTGTAGCCGAAAACGATTTAATTATAAATGATTATTATTTTTTAAACTCCTTTTTTGTATGAAGATTTTCAGGAATTTTTCATTTAGGTGGTGGTGCGCTGTACCGGTTTGCTGAAAGAACTTTATACAAAAAAATATCTTTTTTTTTTTTAAAAAGCAAAAATCGTTTACGGCTTCAACAACATCAATAGTGTCGAATTTTACAATCTTAGCCCTCTAGCATTATTTTCTTTAAAAAGCAAATATTTGAAATGCAATAATCCGAATAAGAAACTACTTATTAATGTGCTGGTGATTTTTTTTGTATATCTATGTAAAAGCCCAACGGACGTCTATTCCGCTCAACAAAAAATATCTAGAAGTGAGATCTAAACCGATTTGAAATTTAACTGATGTCGCCATTAAATTTTTTGTATAGCCTCCCAGACAGGTAAAAGAATTTTTTTTTTTTTTAAGAATTTCAATATTAAGTGTAAAATTTTGATTAATTTAACCCCAAGTAAGGGATTTAAGACCTTACTTCGCGCGCAATAGACATGCCCACAACATTCTTATATCTCGTTAAGTAAAAGTATGTTTTACCCGCCGTGCTAGGGACGCCCCAGCGTAATGGAGGAAGAGGATTAATAAGTTATAAGGTATAAGTTACAAGTTACAAGTTACAAGTTACAAGTTACAAGTTACAAGTTACAAGTTACAAGTTACAAGTTACAAGTTACAAGTTACAAGTTACAAGTTACAAGTTACAAGTTACAAGTTACAAGTTACAAGTTACAAGTTACAAGTTACAAGTTACAAGTCATAAAAGTCATAAGTCGTAAAAGTCATAAGTCATAAGTCATAAGTCATAAGTCATAAGTCATAAATCATAAGTCATGAGTCATGAGTCATGAGTCATGAGTCATAAGTCAAAAGTCAAAGTCATAAGTCATACATTATACATCGTACCGTTGTAACATCTTGGTATTTTACGTATAGTCAATTAAAGCAATTTAAACGATATTTTTCTACATATATCTGCCAGACACTAGATCCGGCTCTGGCATTCAACTTAGTACCTACGCCAGATTAACTCTGCCCTTCTAAACGTCCAGCACATGACGTAATTTTTAATTTGACATTAGTGAAAACGTGGCTTAAAAAACAATTCCGTTTAATTTACTCCATTTTGCTGATAATTATTGTGTGTGAAAAAGAGGCAACGAATAATTAACGATGTAATTGATACTTATGTGTATTGTCAAAGCGTTGGGAGGAAGTGGTATTTTACTGTCACATTATTTGAGGCCGAATCTAATATTTATTTTTTCACTAAAAAGACAACATTAACAATGTAATCGTAAAAATCGTTTACTTTTTGGCTTGCCATAATTATAATATAACGGCAATAATTTGTTTTGAACCACTTCAATTTAATATAATGATCGACCGGTTTCCGAAGTACCTTTAATATTAAGACTAAACTAAGATACAAAATAATGACAGACATACATTAATATGTTGGATTGGGAGCCGACCAAAGGGGAAGGGGTAATTAGGGGGTTTTCTGGAGGAACAAATCAATTCACTGGAAAAATATCTAGAAGAATACTATACGGTAAATTTATTTTGTTATTCAATATACAAGAACTAATATTTAGGGATTTTATAATTTCCGGTGATTCTAATTTATCTAATTTTCTGCCTTTATTATTACGGTGAAGAATGTGAACCGCTGTATCTTTATTAAAAATATGATCGGTTGAAATGAGATAATTGGCAGACTCTGAAAAATTATTGTTATTAAGATATCAAGTATTTAAAGGCAATACAAAACCATTATCACATGTGGAGACCTGAAAATTTCTAGTTATTTTTAGAAAATGTGGTGTTATTTTGCAACAAAAGTTGTAAATATATATATTTTATTACACATATATTTTATTCAAAATTAAAACTTATTTCAATTTTTTTTTTTTTTGTTGTTGTCAAAAGAAAGAATAAAATTTCTACTAAAATTCGCATGGATTTTTAAATGGAACAGCTTTTTCGAAGGAGGGGAATTTTAATTAGGCTTCCTAAAGAGAAGTAAAATAAAGAGGAAGGTTTTTCAAAACTTTTCCAATTACACCACCTGCAAAGACCAAAAAATGCGAAGCGATTACGGTAATAAAAAAAGTTTCAAAGAAACCAAGCTAATATATTCAGTTCAGATTTGATTGATATAAAAAAGGTTTCAAAATAATATGTACGAGTACGTATTTAATTTTTTTATTATTATTATTTATTTTTTTAATTATTAACATTTAAAACCAAATTTGATGATTTTATTATTAAATCCTGCCAATATTTTTAGTTTTTATTATTGTGACAGCTGTTTCGGCGTTCAAGGCCATTGTAAAACTGCGGTTAATCCACATTGTGACATTGTGAGAAAAAATATTGTTACGTTGGCCTAGAAATTTCCAACAGAAATTGCTGTTTTGTGCAATTTTCACTACACTGGAGCTCACTGTTTGAAAGTTTTTCATTTCATACCTATTTACAAGAAAATTTTCTCATTTCAACTATGACGAATTTTTTTAGAGTTTTTTTAATGTGTACGAGTATACCGCACAAAAGTGCCAACTGCTCCCTGCTAACCGGAGCCAATGAGACTATGGCATCCCTAATTAGATATATTGTGTGGCTGAAAGGGAAGGTGGGGAAGTGCTTGGATATTTAGACCTAGTCACCAAACACAGCTAAAGTCATTTCAAGCAACGTTTCAATTCTGAATAATGGTCTTTCACCAGGGCGACACTGAGAGTATCTGCCACTAAGGACAGTGCCACAAGTATTCTTTATATTACTTTATGTGAATTGAATAATATTTTCATAAGAAGCAATCACTTTGTGGTTTGACATTGTATTAAGTAAATGAAACACCTTGTTATAAACCACCAATATATTTAATTTTCACCAACCGGTTTCGCTTAACTCAAGCTTCATCAGGGTAAATATAATAACTGACTAATTATAATATTTACCCTGATGAAACTTGAGTTAAGCGAAACCGGTTGGTGAAAATAAAATATATAATAAATAGTAAATAGAGTAAATATAATAACTGAGTAATTATTATATTTACCCTGATGAAGCTTGAGTTAAGCGAAACCGGTTGGTGAAAATAAAATATATTCGTGGTTTATAACAACGTGTTTCATTTACTTAATACAATGTCAAACCACACAATGATTGCTTCTTACGAAAATATTATTCAATTCACATAAAGTAATATACAGTATAATATAATATTTAATAATATTTAATTATTGAACAAGATAATATTAACAAATCTCCCATGGAACATGAATCAGAAAATGACACAGAAAATAAAAAGGTATCAGTCGCATCTGGGAATCGAACCCAGGATCCCTGTCTTACCGGGACAACGCTCTAACCACTGAGCTAATGAAACCTGTATATTACGTCATTTTTATCGATATCATGCTTCAAATTTAAGACTTATTACCGTTTCATTTGAGATTTGTTAATATTATTTTCTTTAATAATTAAATTAAATATTACAATGAGATTTATAAGCATATTTGTAAAAAGCATTAACTTTGTGGCTCGCCATAATTTACAATAAAACACATAAATTTGTTGTAGACCACTTTTATTTTATTAACACTCTACCGGTTTCGGAAGCACCCTTCCTTCGTCAGGAGAATATTAATTAATCAGTTATAATATTCTCCTGACGAAGGAAGGGTGCTTCCGAAACCGCTAGTGTTAATAAAATAAAAGTGGTCTACAACAAATTTATGTCTTTTTTATTGTAGATTTATAAGCTTTAATAAGTTATTCCAATAAATTGAAAAAATAATATTGGTTCCGCACTCCGGGATTCGAACCCGCGACCTTCGCATTCGTAGTCGGGGATCTCACGCCTCAGCCACGGAGGCCGTAAAATATTGCAAATAACATGGCAATATTTTATTTTCTCCTATCTACTGTAATAATCATAACATAAGCGGAAAACAGTGGGAACCAGACACTCAGTCAATTAAATACCTTTAATTTAATATTATATATGAGGGAAAACGCAAGAAGTGCTTTTATAATTATAAAACATTGGAGCAGAACTGATTGATCGTATAATGATAAGCCATTTAATAAATAATACGTATGCAGAGTCACGTGCCGCCTTTGTGCTATAATCCGCGCAGATTTCGCGCCAACTGTCAGTGAGCTGTCAACAGGCCCTTCAAAGGGATAGCGAGACGCATCCGTCCGCTGTTTTTTCCTACAGAGTTTTCAGAAAACTGGTCCCTTCGTGGAGGGACCGAAGGACCATAATCGTGAGCGTGAAAAGTCAGCGTGATGCGCTGGAGGCGGGACGGGATTCTGTACCTTATGGAAGCGGTGTCAAGGGGGGCATTGGCTCGGCAGTGGGCCAGGGAGCGAACGGTGTACAGCGCTCCCACAACTCACTTCCTGCGCCAATCAGACGCGTCCTGCCGACAGTGGCGCCACGTCTTACTTAATTAATCAAATTTCAAATCGTCATGTTTTAATAAAAATCCAAATTTAACCGGTTAGTGGTCAAATTGGTCCAAAGCGTCGGTTCCAACCAAGGCATCGCGGGTTAAATATGACAGTTTTGTTGCAAAATATATGTTGTTTCTTTGTGCAAAAGTGATTTTATAACAAGGAATGTTTTTATGTCATTTTGATACGATCTAATGTCATGAATACGTTCTATACATATAAGTTATATATGATAAAACTTATATATTCAGAATCGGAGTATGTTGATCCATATCATAGGTTCTCAAAGTGGTCCGTACGGACCCCTGGGGGTCCATATCGATTTGCAGGGGGTCCATGGCAGGGAGAGATAAAAGGGGGTCCACGAAATGCAAATGGGGGTTCACGGATCGGAGTTCATTTAGACTGCACGCATAGTAAAGCACCGTAATAAGTACAGCTCGACAAGCCTACTGCGCACATCAAGCAAATCGCGTCCACGCAGACACGTTCATGTACAAGTTTTTACTAGTTTTCATACCAGCGGCAATGCATCGCGCAGTGAATAAATACCACTTGTTCAGTCTTGTGCCAAGGTTTTGACAGACCCCCCAGGGGGGGTGGTCCACGGAAAATTAAAATAACGGCAAAGGGGTCCACGGGGAAAAAATTTGGGTATCCATGATCTTCCTGAATATATAGTTTTTAAGCCATGATATTTTTCACTGGTGTTCCTTATTACTTATTGATATTCCCAATGCAAAAACAGGTTTCCATATATATTGTATATAATTTAATAAAGGTGTTTCCGGAAACCACTGCTTAAAGGGATATACTTTATTGAAGTCAAATGAATAGAATAAATTGCATTGTTTCTCAAGAGCAGACTATCCACATACTCGCATCTCATTATACTATCTTCCGTCCCTTTCTCTCCCGTGTGATTGTATGCAGATTGTATAATGTATTCGTATCTCGCTCTAGCCAGCATCATAGCCGCCTCCACACGTATTCGACTTGCCCACCGTTGACAGCATGTGCGAAGGGATCGAACAATGGGCTTGACTTAAGGAAAGGTGGGTTAGACGGCCGAGCCTTTCGTCGCTGTGGCTTCAGTTGGCAAGGAGGAAAACGGTAGTCTATTCAGTTGACGCCATTACTCCCGACCTTCATAATTACATCCGTTTTCAGAGAAATGTCAAAAACACATAAAAACTGCGGTGAAAATGTTTATAGTCCCAACTGCTCCCTGCTAACCGAAGCCAGTGAGACTATGGCATCCCTAATTGGAGTATGTTATAAGGCTGAATGGTATAGGGAGGGGGTAGAGATGGGGGAGAGGTGGGAAAGTACCTGGCTGTTCAGATCTGGTCACAAAACATGGCTAAAGCCATTTCAAACAACGTTTCGATTCTTAATATTGGTATCGAACCAGGGCGATTAAATTAATTTTAATTAATTAATTTTTAATTAATTTAAATTTTTAATTACTTTTCAAAAAATATAAGCGTAAACTGCAAAAAAATTCTATTAGAAAATTATGAATGCATGTATGAAACAAGTTTTTTAAAATACTAAAAATATCTAAGATTAAATGTGAATGATTTCCTTCATTATTTTTTTTTTCTTTCTTACAAAATTCAACAATAAACATTTTTAGACTTCGCTTGCCAAACGAATTTTACGTCCATTGCCTATATTCGTGGTGATATAAGACGCACAGCGTGTAACTATATTTTTGTCTAGTATATACCTCTTAAAAAAGCGTGGTATTGCCATTGAATAAGGGACTCCAGTGAAAAATATAATGGCTTTAAAAATATGTATTCATCTCGATCAGGAAATGCCGATTCTGAATACACAACTTTTATTATTTATATTTATTTATACGTAGAATTTACAAATCGTTTTTTAAAAATGAATTAAAAATCATCTCATAAAAATACCGTTAGTATGTTGGTACCCTTGCATTTGGAACATCTAACGTCACGTGCACATTCTGTTTTTGGATTAGTATGATAAAAATTATTTTTCACTTTTTTGTATTTTTTTTTTAATTTTGGCGAATTTTAAACTTAATTTGGGTGACTTTAAGCTCCATAATTTTTTTTCAATACAAAAAAACTATTGTTAGTGAAATAAATTAGAGTATTCACGAGAAAACCAATAATCAATACGGATATTAAGATAAAGTTAATGCTCAAAACTATTTTTATTCTTTGAGTTAAAGTTTCTAAAAAGTTAAGTAATATTATTTATGTTTACTTATGGTTTATTATGAATAGAATATATAAAATTATGTACCGTAAAGCTCATCCTTGTTTTGTCATTTGACATTCTAACCACAAAATTGATCAAAAACGACCGGCCACAGATTTGGTGGGCTTTGGTGGGCTTTGAAAAATTGAAACTTAAATTATTTTAACTATGAAAACAAGCTTTAGAAAAAAACATATATATATATATATATACTAGAATTTAAGTTGGAATGTCACTGTTGATAAAAAAAAATATTAAAAAATTGGCCTGGAGTTCCTTATTGTGTATGAATTCAATTACAATACTGAACCATTTATAAATCTTCGGAAATCAGTATTTAATATTCACCATGATGATTCACTATTATTTTTGCATACAACATCAACACTCCATGACCTAGACCTATTTTAACAGCATTTCTGGCATTGAAAACAATGTATGAGCGTTGTAGAATCGAGGACACCGCACTAGAGATAAAATATACGGCTGGTTTTGCGATGTTAAATAATGTATTATTGTATCTTTGACTACATAATAATGTATTAGTCATACTTTACACTCAGTAATTTCTACATTCTTTTTTTTACTATTAAATTGTTAACTACAATATGTATAGTTAGCAATGCACTATAATAGTAAGCATTTGAACGTACAAATTTATCATTAGCAGTACGAAATTAGTTCCCTCATATTTGTAATTTCTATCAGCAGACTTTTGCTTCATCTCCAATCATACCTCGTCTAATAAAAACTAAATTTATTTATAATTTCTTCAAAAATCGGTATTTACTTTGTGATGTCATTATTAATAATTGAACTAAAAATTACTTTGTAATCACCGCTTTTTTAATATACTCGTATACATGTCAACATATTTCGAAAGCGAAGCTTTCCTCATCAGGATATACAGAATACTAAAAAATAATAGTTTCAAGTATAGACAAATGATAAACATAGAACACATAAAGATATTGTAAAGTGAACTGGTCTCACTAGTTCAGTTGGTAGTGCTGTTGTCCCGGTAAGACAGATGATTCCCTTTTTATGTTCCGTGTTTCATTTAGTATTGATTAATATATGATTAATGATTGAATGAATTGTAAACAAATGAATTAAAAATTACTTTGTAATCACCACTTTTTGTTAATATATACATGTCAGCATGTTTCCAAAGCGGAGCTTTCCTCATCAGGATATACAGAATACTAAAAAATAATAGTATCAAGTATAGACAAATGATAAACATAGAACACATAAAGATATTGTAAAGTGAACTGGTCTCACTAGTTCAGTTGGTAGTGCTGTTGTCCCGGTAAGACAGATGATTCCCTTTTTATGTTCCGTGGTTTTTTTCGGTTTCGTGTTTCATTTAGTATTGATTAATATATGATTAATGATTGAATGAATTGTAAACAAATGAATTAAAAATTACTTTGTAATCACCACTTTTTGTTAATATATACATGTCAGCATATTTCCAAAGCGGAGCTTTCCTCATCAGCATATACAGAATACTAAAAAAAGAATAATGTCAAGTATAGACAAATGATAAACATAGAACATAATAATGTAAGAAATATAATAGTAATATTAATGCATTATTACTTAATAATTATTATATTTCTAGCATTCTTTAAAAAAATAAAATATTGAAATACCGTTATCGACATCGTCTACTGATACGTGTACAGTAATTGTATCAACTTATTATTTTTAAAAAAAAGTATTTGTGTGTTACAGACGTTTGATTTCCAGTGATTTCAGTGTTTCTTCTTTCATCTGCCAGATAATTTTCCTAGAGAATATAAAATTATTCAATACAATTATTTCCCTCAGTTTTTAACGTGCACAGAGAAATAAGCAAAAATCAAAGTGTAAAATTTGATCATGAAAAACATATTTATTGAGTTTATTTAACAATATATGCTAATTTATTTCAATAATAATGATTATTAATTACACAATAACGTGAATACCACTCTAGAAGGAATGTCAACAATATCTCGCACGCGTCCTTGTTCGTGTAATTATTATTAGATGACATCATTATTAACATATTTGTACTGGATTCAAATAGAAAATGTATAATATGCAAAACCATTTGTTAATTTCAAAGCTTAACATCCGTCAAGAGTTAATTATTGTCATTTTGTAATTATAAGAACAGGGCCGAATTTAGGATAGGAACCAATCGAACGTAGAACCTGGGCGGAAAATTGTTTCGTTATTAATCAAAGTAAGATGCTTAAACTCTATTATTTGAAAGAATACCTTAAGGATTTGCTGTGGTGTGTATCTGTAGCAATATAATAAGAGTCTCTGTACACTTATATTATAATGTACCAGTGAAATGTCTGTAAATGTTATTAATGTACTGTGAATTTTAATTATACATCTTAAATATTGAGTATGCATGTTTCTAAAAACTGTACTGCAGTGATCCCACAATGGGGAATACAATGCATAATGTATTGTATACTTTTAAATAAATAAATAAAATATTTGTGTTAATGTTTGAACTAATTTAACGCGGAACATCCAGATTTTTTTTAATGTCATTATTTATTATTTGTCTGTCAAAAGGAGTAACTAGTAATTATACAGAGTGAGGTTAATTTTTAACGTCTTTAACAAACTATCAAAGTGTTCAAGATCATGAAAATAAATTAAATAAGACTAGGTGTAGAGTCTGACATTTAAAAGTAGACAAAAATTGAGGGAGCTCCGATGGTTCAAAAGGTTATAAATGAAACACCAAGATGGCTCATGGGAAAATTAAAGTATGTTGACGGCCTCCATGGTCGAGGGGTAAGGCTCTCGACTACGAATCAGAATGTCGCGGGTTCAAATTCCGGCGTACGGAAGCAATTTGTGCTGTTTCACAATTAATTAATTTAAAAATAATATAAAGTATATTTGCGCATGTTCCAGAGTGGAAGATACTCTCAGTATCGCCCTGGTGAAAGACCACCATTCAGAATTGAAACGTTGCTTGAAATGGCTTTTAGCCGTGTTTGGTGACCAGATCTGAATAGCCAGGTATTTACCCACCTACCACTTCCCTTCTCCTTCCCTCCCCAATACCTTCAGCCTCATAACATTCCCCAATTGGGGATGCCATAGTCTCACTGGTTCCAGACGGTTGGGAGCAGTTGGGACTCTTGTGGGGTATTCATATAAAAAAAAAACAATGTTTCAAATGTATTTTATTCAGATTCAACAGTATCTGTTCTGTGGGTTCAGTGATCACAAAAATCTATTAAAAAAATTATTGGGTTAGGTTAGGTTAGGTTTCGGGATATATTTTTTTTTGTACTTTTAATGACTTTATATCACTTTTAAAGAGTGTGTCGATTCTACGTGTGTTGAATTGTCATGTTTCAGTGCAAGCAGTTTGTGGATGCATGGCTTTGCGTTATGTATCCCGTTCAAAACTAGATAAAGCCAAAAGTACCATTAAAGTCCGGTTGCAACTAAAATTTTGATTTCGTCAAAGGGGAACAATTTATTGGTTTAAAACGAATGTGACATAAAAATATTGACAAAATTTATGTAAAAGAATGATTTTTATCTGAAATTTCGCGATTTTTTTGTTTTGTCTATTATGTTTCATTTTCTTTTAGGATACGTTTTTCTTGGGGATGGCACTGCTTTTCCGCTTTTGTGCCACATGACGTAAGCAAAACAAAAAGCTATTTCTTAGCGACGTTACGCAAGGACGTCACTGTCGGAACCAGTGGCGTACAGAGTTTTTAATCAGGGAAGGCAGTAGGAAAAACAGTGTACTAATTGATATTTAAAAGCCTTTGCTCAGAATGGCTTCAGCCGATGTAATAACCGCTTCATTTATGCATATTACAAGCCAATTACTGACTAACTAACCAACCATCACGCCGTTTCCCCGCAGGGGTAGGCAGAGAGGACGGACCGCCAAACAACACGATATTGGCATACACTTCTTGCTTCATTCACATTCATACAACGCCTCATACATTCTCTTCTGTTATTCCGACTTCTGACATGGCCCGACTCGAGTATTTGATTCACTTGATCGTGCCATGTCTTCCTCGGGCGTCCCCTGCTTCTTCTTCCATTCACATTCGCGTCATATATTCTCCTTACACTCCTTTCTTCGTTCATTCGCTCTACATGCCCAAACCATCTAAGCGTCCTTTTCTTAATCTTGCTCACTACGCTTACATCAGCCTTGCATTCTTTACGAATCTCAACATTTTTCACACGATCATACATGGTTTTACCACACATTCGTCTCAGAGATCTCATTTCTACAGCATTCAGTCTACTTTCATCCTTTCTCTGCCAGTTCCATGCCTCACTGCCATACATCAAGGTTGGTATCAGCACTCCATTGTGGACTGCTAGCTTCGCTTCCTTGGACAACTTTTTGTTTGCGCCAACCGCGTTCAGTCCTCCGTTAATGGAGTTTCCTGCATTCACCCTTCTTTCAATATCCCTATCTGTCTTTCCATCTCTCGTAAACATACTTCCCAAATACACAAACTCATTGACCTGCTCCAAGTATTCATCATTCACAACTGTATTGCATACTGTTTTCGTACTCTCTCTTTCAAACACCATGACTTTGGACTTATTTACATTCATCTTTAGCTCATTCTTCATACATACTTCGTTCATCCTAGATACGAGGGACTGTAGATCTTCCATACTGTTAGCAATTAGCACCGCATCATCAGCATACAACAGACAACATACTTGCAGACTACTCATTTTCGCGCCCAGGCCCACCTCTTTCAATTCTTGCATACAATTATCCATGTATGGATTGAATAACCACGGTGACATAACGCAGCCTTGCTTAACACCTTCTGTGATGTCAAACCACCCCGTAAAATCACCGTTTGCCCTAACACATGCAACGCTTCCCTCGTACAGCGATTCGATTGCCTGTATAAGATTTATATTCACACCATACTTAGACAACACCTTCCATAACTTTTTTCTGTCAACTCTGTCGTATGCTTTTTGTAGAACTACAAAAGCACAGAAAAGTTTCTGTTTTTTGCCAGAAACTTCTCTGTCATCATACGCAACGAGAAAATCTGATTCATGCACCTCCTTCCACTCATAAATGCGCCTTGCACATCCCATATTTTATCCTTTGTTTTCATTTGTACCCTTTCAATCAATATCCTCCCATACAGCTTACCAACTGAACTTAGCAGGCTAATAGCCCTGTGATTTCCACATTCTATGCGTGACCTTTTAACTTTGTATAGAGGCATGATCACAGCCCTTCTCCAATCTAATGGGGTGTAACCCTCCTCTAGACACAGGTTAAAAAGTTTGCATAACCATGTGAGAATTATACGGCTATTTCCTTTAAAATATTCAGCAGCAATATTGTCGAAACCAACAGCCTTACCATTCTTCATACATCTAATTGATCTTTTAATTTCATCCATGCTAATTTTGGGAACATTCACCCCATCGTCATTCATACCTGACTCGCCACTGGAATCTCTATCACTCAGATTGCTTTCGAAGACCTCTTCAAAGTATTTCATCCATCTCTCTTTTATTTCTTTCTCATTCGTCAACATTTTTCCATCTTTCGATTTTATTACTTTCACACATCCACTTTCTGGACCATTTCGTGACCTTTTGACCTCCTTCCAAAATAGTTTAATATTTTCTTGGAAGTGGTTTGTCATTTTGATCCCCTCTTCCTCTTCCAGGCGTTTCTTTCGTTCTTTCACTCCATCACGTACTCTTTTCTTGCATCCCTTGTAAACTTATTTCGCTCTATCCCTCTCTTCGCTAGAAGCACTGCCAGCCGCTATCAGAAATAACCACGCTTTCTTCTTCTCTGAGACCAGTGCTTTTATCTCATCATCCCACCATGCATCACCTTTCTTTCTACCTTGCGTACTTATTCCACATACCTCTCTAGCAGATTCACAGAGGGTCACTTTTATGTGGTCCCATGTTTCGTCTATGCTTAGACCATCCATTACCTTATCATTCAGTCTCATCTCTACACAATTTTCATACTTACTTCTTACATTATCATTTTGCAGTTTTTCTATTTTGACTCTAGTTGGGGTCGACACCGTTTTCACTTTAGAGCGCCAGCCGCGGAAGAGGTGTGCGCAACTAAATTTCATTGATTAATTTGTGTTATTTCACAATTATTTCATTCAAAACGTATTCTAGAGTGGTAGATACTTTCAGTATCATCGCCCTGGTGAAAGACAACCATTCAGAATCGGAATGTTGCTTGAAATGGCTTTAGCTGTGTTTGGTGACCGTATCTAAATATCCAGGTACTTTTCCACCTTCCTCTCCCCCATCTATTTCCCCTCCTCAATACCTTCAGCGTGACAACATTCCCCAATCGGGGATGCCATAGTTTCACTGGCTCCAGACGGTAGGGAACAGCTGGGACTCAGTTGTGCAGCACTCACACAGAAAAATAATTTTAAAATTCTTACTTTCGATCAGTAATTTTATTCACTTGATCGTGCCATGTCTTCCTCGGGCGTACCCGACTTCTTCTACAATTCACTTTCGCGTTATGTATTCTTTTTACACTCCTTTCTTTGTTCATCCGGTTTACGTGTTTAATTATTCAATACTTTATTCCTTTTAAAAAATTTACATTTTAAGGAATTTTTAAAGATATTATTGCATAAGCCAAAATAATTGCTTTTAAAAAATAATAAAAATTAAAAGAAAGAAGGTAGACATACGTAATCTCAGTAAATTGCATACAACGCATACTGGTATTATACAAGTAGCAACAAAGCTTTATGTTTAAACGCAGCTTCATTGATGCTAAATATGTCCATATCCGAAGTGATTCTATTTAACAGCAAGATTGCTCTCCCCACCGGCATGACCATTGGCAAGTTGGTCCTGCAGGCTGGGAGGTAAAACAGTCTATGCTGTTGGTGACGGAGATAACCACCGGGAACATAGAAATGAATGGTCTCCATGATAGCAGAGTTTTCGAACCATCCGCAAATCAGTCTGAAGAAATGTGTAACAATGTGTACATCCCTTCAGACCCGCAGATGGTTAATTCTGAGCATACCTTAGAGAAAGTCGGTAGGATAGAGCCACGGGTAGTAGCCGTACTCCCTCAGGTAGAGAAATCTCTTCTGAAATCTCTTCAACATGACGGGATACTTCACCTGATGTGGGTTCCAAACTACTGACCCACTCTCAAGTCTACTCCTTCCTAATGAGTTATCTAATATTATGAGAACCCGGGTTTCTTTAAAATGTGTTCAAACCATCTAAGCTTCCCTTTCTTAATATTATTCATTGCATTCTCTCTGGATCTCTACATTTGTAACACGGTTTTACATGATTTTACCACACAGTCTATCTTCATGCCTTACTCTCATACAACAGGGTTTAATCAGTAATCCATTATAGACTTTGTAGTCTCGGTTCTTTAGACAACCTCTTATCTGCAACTACCGCGACTATCCTATTGTGTATTATAATTTTTTTTATTTTTAACCAACAGGTTAATTTGGAATTTCTGGCACAGAAAAGAGCAAAACTAAATTTGGGAACAACGCTTTCCCAATCCAATACTTTAAGTATTAGCATAGTTCAACAAGATGTCGATTCCCTAACTTCAGTGCAAATAAGTTCCACTTCTCATGTAGCAAAACCACCAAAGAACTTCACACAAGATATGCTGGGAGAAATAGAACATAAGGATGAAAACCAAATTGAAATTAAAGAAGAACATTTGAATGTGGAACATGAAATAGAACATGAAACAATACTTGAAGTTGGAATAGAACAAAATAATACTTTATCAAAACGTTTGAATGCGGAACACGAAATAGCACGTGAAATGGAACTTGAAGTTGGAATAGAACAAAATAATACTTTATCAGAACATTTTGGGGATGACGGCAATCATTTTGATGATTTTGGAAATTCCAAATTTGTTAAAGGCATCAAAAGTATTGTCAAAAAAGAAATTAAAACAAAATTGAAGAAAAGTGCGACAGCAAAAAAATGTGAAAGAAGAATTGATTTTAAAAAATGTATTTTAGAATCTAAAGGTTTGTCTACTTTAGTTCAATTATTATTTTTATTATTATTATTAGTGAATTTGGCAGCCACCTTTGGTTTGGAGCTTTGAAATAACCGAAAAACAATTCCCGTCTGTTAGATCGGCCTATATTAACAAACGGATTGCAATCATTGGAGCATGTATGTCAGCTGTCATTGTTCTACCAGTATTTCAATGCGAGATGCTCTGCGAATTTGGCTTATCGATCCCTTCGTCGCCGGTATATGTCCGGGAAACACGGCAAACGCGCACCTCTAATTTATACACAGTTGACATTTCGATCCCTTGGAATAACAAGGTTCCATCTGACATGGCAATGTTATGCGATAATGTGTTCTAAGTTTGATAATGAGCTCTCATGGAACCGTGTTATTCCAAGGGGACAATTTGTCACATTAGAACGGTTCGCTTCTACGAGTCGTTCTTGTGTTCAACAGCTTGACTGTGGAATGATTTCCTGGCCTCTGTGTTTCCTCCCTCCTACAACGTGGGTCTCTTCAAAACCATTTTCAACCTACAGGCAATAGATTAGTGTGACAAACACGTTATTTTCACTTTTCTTTCTGATGAATGATTTACATAATTTAATCAAGTCCTACCTAAATTACCTAAAAGAAATATGGGGAAACACACACATTACCCACTTAAACGATTTACAAATAATGCAGAATAAAGTAAAAAAAAAAAATTCAATTATAACCCTGACATCCCCACAAAAAAACTACACCAAGAAATGAACTTGCTGAAAATCAGAAAACTGTACGAATGTAATGCATGACTATTAATCTACAAATTACAAAATGGACTTATATACACGAACACAGCATTTATAAAAACATCACAACTACACGAACACTACACAAGACAATATAATAAATTGTACACGAATACAGTAAAGACTGAAAGTGGTAAAAGAAACATAGGCCATGAGGATGGCCTATGTTTCTTCTCCTTCCCGATAGCATGAAAATGGAGAATCGATTAAGAACATTTAAAAACAACTGTTCAATCTCAAAATAAGTGAGCAAAATAACAATGTAGTATATAAAATAATAATTAATATGATAGGAATAATATGTAAGGTATATACATAATTCAATGTAATATATAATATAAGTATTAAAATAGGTTAAGAATAATAGGTATGTATGTAGTTAATTAATATAATATGTATATATTTAAGTTTTGTTGGAGACAATCGTGTTCAGTCCTCCGTTAATGGAGTTTCCTGCATTGAGCTAGCAGTCCACAATGGAGTGCTGATACCAACCCTGATGTATGGCAGTGAGGCATGGAATTGGCAGAGGAAGGATGAAAATAAACTAATTTTTTTTTTTTTTATATGAATACCACACAAGAGTCCCAAACTGCTCCCAACTGTCTGGAGGCAGTGAGACTATGGCATTCCCTATTTGGGAATGTTGTGAGGCTGAAGGTATTGGGGAGGGGAAGGAGAAGGGAGAGAGGAAGGTGGGGAAATACCTGGCTATTCAGATCTGGTCACCAATCATGGCTAAAAGCCATTTCAAGCAAGATGATGTAGAAGATACTGTCAGTATTGCCCTGGTGAAAGACCACCACTCAAAACGTTGCTTGAAATTTCTTTTAGCCATGTTTGGTGACCAGATCTGAATAGCCAGGTATTTCCCCTTTTCCCCACCTTCCTCTCTCTCTTCTCTTTCCTCTCCCCAATACCTTCAGCCTTACAACATTCCCAATTGGGAATGCCATAGTCTCACTGGCTCCAGACGGTTGGGAGTAGTTTGGGACTCTTGTGCGGTATTCATATAAAAAAAAAAAACTTAATAAAAATTTTAACAGGCAAAATAATCCTTAAGGGCCAGTACTCAAAAATGGTCCCAAACAAAACTTTGCAGGTTGCTCATTCAAGCAATACCACAAATGATTTATCTGTAAATTCTATATGAGTAGTTAGGAAAAGTTTAATCCTTGGATTCCATTAACCTTTTAGCTGCAGAAGCGCACCCATGTGCCGCACTGTACGTGCCCTATACGCGGGCAGCTCACTTGTGTGCTGCAAATTTACTAGAATTTAAAGAGCCCCGAGTGACAGAAGTCATATATATTTTTGATGCGTAGAAAAGGTTAATTTAATTACATTTCAAAATGTCTGACAATAGGTACAGTTTGAAAACCAATGAAAGCAAGTTTTAACTTTTTTAAATTCCAGTACATATTTTAAAAGATTACAGTTCTACCGGCATCTGCCTTTCCTCCAACATTTAATCCGGGTCTGTTCAAAGCCCGCATTAACAAATCCCTTCCTACAGCCCCCTCCTTAAACCGCCTCGCAACGTTGCCCAACCGGGTAGCGATATAGTTACCCTGCGCTCTGTACATTCAGAGGCGCTCTTGTGAGAAGCCACATAAATAAAAATAAATAAAAAAATAAAAATTGTGTTTCTTTGGATAGCAATTTTAAAACTGTGTATTTTTGGATGCTGATCGTCAATTTAAATATCTTGCAGAAGAATCGCAATTTCAGGGAGTGGATGGAGCTGGAGATGGGACGCTTGGTTCTGTGGGTCCAGAGACTCCTGTTAGTCTATCGTGTCCAGTGTGCCGCCAGTCTTTCCGGTCCCAGAAAGATCTTATTCAACATCTGCAGCAGCATGTCGGGGAATCCAACTGCTGCTCTGATTGTGGGAAATTCTTCAAGTAAGTATATTTTCTTCAAAAGATTCGTATTCACTTTGTTGCGTCATTATTAACAAAATAATTCAAAATTACTATCAACTATATAAATATCAACATGTTTCAAAAGCGAAGCTTTCCCCGTCGGGACATACAGAATACTAAAGTATAGACAAATTGTAAACAAAAACAAAAATTGATTAAAATGGTAAGTAATTAATCAAAAATATTAATCATTTTTTTTTTTTTATAAAACTTTGAATAACAAATTTATATTAGAAATTAAAAAATAAATTATTTTTATTAGTAATATCAATATGAAAATAAATTCAAGAGAAAGCTATTTAAAAAAATATATGTATTATTAATTTTATTTAATCGACTATTAACACTTCTTCTAATTTCTAAAAATTCAAATTTATCTAATTCTAAACCGGTTGTATTTGTATGTAATATTTTTAAAAGTTCATTTATATCAAACTAGCTGATGTGTACCCGGCGTTGCTCTTTTTTTTTCTCAATAAAGTTATGAAGTTTTAATTCTTGCTTGTGGTTTAGGTTCCATAATTGATTTGACAACAAAAATAACTATCTGTAAACAAAGAAATGATGAAACATTCATTTGAAAAATTTTATCCAATTCAAATTTTATTCCAAACATTTATTTTTTTCAAGTTCTTAAGTAGGTGCTTTCTCGTGTTTTCCACTTTGACAATATTCTACCCAAACAAACCCTCTTCTTTTGAATATGTAATCTGTGGCTAACCAGAGTGTTATGTCTATGGGCTAACCTAAATAAAACATGGCGGGTTCATTGTTTTTCATACTAATTTTAAAAC
>JAHDVE020000753.1:0-39918 GCA_022606495.2 Halesus radiatus
TTTTAACTCATATGTGCGTTCCGGGATTCGGATCGTACTGTGTTCCTATTTAGGATTTTTTACTGGCAAATACCATGAAATAGTGACGCGCTGTTCAAACTGTAGTAATACAATAATTCAAATGAGTCTTTTTCCCTGTAGTTTTTCTTTGCACAACCACTCATTAAAGAAAGCCGCCAATGATGACTACGTTTTCCTACATTTTTATGTTGTATGAAATATCCCATTAATTTTTTAACTCATATGTGCGTTCCGGGATTGGGATCGTACTGTGTTCCTATTTAGGAATTTTTACTGGCAAATACCATGAAATAGTGACGCGCTGTTCAACTGTAGTAATACAATAATTCAAATGAGTCTTTTTCCCTGTAGTTTTTCTTTGCACAACCACTCATTAAAGAAAGCCGCCAATGACTACTACGTTTTCCTACATTTTTATGTTGTATGAAATATCCCATAGATTTTTTAACTCATATGTGCGTTCCGGGATTCGGATCGTACTGTGTTCCTATTTAGGAATTTTTACTGGCAAATACCATGAAATAGTGACGCGCTGTTCAAACTGTAGTAATACAATAATTCAAATGAGTCTTTTTTCCCTGTAGTTTTTCTTTGCACAACCACTCATTAAAGAAAGCCGCCAATGATGACTACGTTTTCCTACATTTTTATGTTGTATGAAATATCCCATTAATTTTTTAACTCATATGTGCGTTCCGGGATTGGGATCGTACTGTGTTCCTATTTAGAAATTTTTACTGGCAAATACCATGAAATAGTGACGCGCTGTTCAAACTGTAGTAATACAATAATTCAAATGAGTCTTTTTTCCCTGTAGTTTTTCTTTGCACAACCACTCATTAAAGAAAGCCGCCAATGATGACTACATTTTCCTACATTTTTATGTTGTATGAAATATCCCATTGATTTTTTAACTCATATGTGCGTTCCGGGATTGGGATCGTACTGTGTTCCTATTTAGTAATTTTTACTGGCAAATACCATGAAATAGTGACGCGCTGTTCAAACTGTAGTAATACAATAATTCAAATGAGTCTTTTTCCCTGTAGTTTTTCTTTGCACAACCACTCATTAAAGAAAGCCGCCAATGACTACTACGTTTTCCTACATTTTTATGTTGTATGAAATATCCCATAGATTTTTTAACTCATATGTGCGTTCCGGGATTCGGATCGTACTGTGTTCCTATTTAGGAATTTTTACTGGCAAATACCATGAAATAGTGACGCGCTGTTCAAACTGTAGTAATACAATAATTCAAATGAGTCTTTTTTCCCTGTAGTTTTTCTTTGCACAACCACTCATTAAAGAAAGCCGCCAATGATGACTACGTTTTCCTACATTTTTATGTTGTATGAAATATCCCATTGATTTTTTAACTCATATGTGCGTTCCGGGATTCGGATCGTACTGTGTTCCTATTTAGGAATTTTTACTGGCAAATACCATGAAATAGTGACGCGCTGTTCAAACTGTAGTAATATAATAATTCAAATGAGTCTTTTTCCCTGTAGTTTTTCTTTGCACAACCACTCATTAAAGAAAGCCGCCAATGATGACTACGTTTTCCTACATTTTTTTCCGTCTCCGCTAAAAATCCATAATCGCCAAACAATGGTTTTATTTGAGAATTTTGAACTATGGTGCAGAATCCTTTGAGTTCAGTATCGAAAAAATACTTTGACTTCCAAGCATACTGTATCATAAAATGATGTAATTTATTTAGACCTACACAGTACTTACTTTTATTACACATGATAAGGTTGGTAATATTAATTTTAATTGTTAAAGTATCTATTACGTATGCCCATACAATATCTTATTATTTTTGTCTGGGTGAGAACGATCCTTAACTAATGAATGCATGTGTGACTAATAATAATAATAAAAAGAGAAAATGTGTGGAGAGATGATGTGGAGAAGTGTAGAGAAGTTATGAAATCAAGAAATATAATTGACTTTGAATAAAAATTTAAAGACCAAAATTAGTGTGGTTTTAAGGTAATTTATTTTACTGTAATAAAATTTTATAAATTTGATTTGTGTGTTAGAGAAGAATCATGAAAATAATAATAATAATAACATAGCATTTATATAGCGCAGTTTTGTGTTATTTCACTTCAAGTGCGAAAAATATCTAAGCCTACAAATTTTTCATGGTGGGTATATGTTGTGATCGCGGGAGTAATTGGTGAATTCTGTGCTGCATTAGTGCTGTTCGATTCTATATGAAGAATAGTATTATGCCTGGTACGCCTCGTTGGATCATTTTAACCTACGAGGGATAAACAGTTCGGGTCGATCGAATTTAATATTTAGCAAGTTATGTAGAAACAATAGATCCGACAGAATACGTATTTTTTTGTAAAGAGAGGTTAAAACTTTAAGTAAATTATATTGAACTCACTGTCCCAGGCCTTCTGTCCAGTTTTCTCCCCTCGGACTGCATCCTTTGGCACTGGGGGACAAGCCGTATCTGTAAAACAATGATAAATTATCATTCATCGTCATTTTCTTCTCTTCCTTGTCCTAGTCTGATCGGATCATCCATTGTAGACCAAGTCTCTCGGTATCGCCATATTGAAAGACCACCATTCAGAGCTAAAACATGGCTTGAAATGGTTTTGACCTAATTTCGTAGATCATAATTCTTCATACATACTAGTACCTACTACTATAAAAATGATCTTGTGTTATCATGTTTACTTACGTCTGCTTGACCTTTTTTCCGGTAACCTCAATCAAATACTCTCGACGATAATACGCCCAGCTTCTGACATTTGATGACACCAGAACCTCTAAAACCTAACGGACGAATTGTTTTTTTTTTCATAGATTTTAATAGATATTCCGTGAAATAAATTATAGATATCGAAAAATGAACAAAATAAATATTAGGTAAACTTTACTGTATTTTTTCTTAGAAGAGAAAGAATATTAATACGAGATTAAAATGGAAAATAATCTTCACAAATCTTGTGTTTTACATATGATATCGATGAAGATGACATAAATTGAACTGGTCTCATTAGCTAAGTTGGTTGAGCGTTGCCCCGGATAGGCAGAGGACCTGGATTCGAGTCCCAGGTGCGACTGAAAACTTTTTATTTTCTATCCTTTTTTCCGATTTCATCTTTCATTTAGGTTATGTCAATATAATTTTCTTCAATGATTGAATATTAAAGAGGCTATTAGGTTTGTACTAACAGTTATAAGCATCGCCGCTCGATGCTCGCGTTCGGTCTGGTGGTTTAGAAAGGGAATAAAATACTTATTTAATAAATTGTGAAAATTTGTCTCTAATCTCTCATTATTAGACTTCTTTTGGCTTAATATATCACAATTCTTATCATTATTTTTACCACATGCTTTGATGGGGACATTTAAATATTGATATATATTTATAAAAAATACATAAACAGAGGTACGTTGTGAGACTCGAGAAAATGGTGGATGGATTGAGAAGATTGGAGAAAGGAAAGTTTAAAAGTCCTGGATATTCAGATCTGATCAACAAACGGGCAAAACCATTTCAATAGCGTTTCGATTTAGAATAAATAACTCACACATATACAAAACATAATACTCGACAACATCAAAAACTACACATATCAAAAATACACTCGACAAAATACCCACTGTGATCATTGGAATACATTGCCTACATAAGCTATGATAAGTTGCCTGAGGAATTGAGAAATGTTCTGAAATCTTAGTTTTTAATGCCATTTGGAAATCATTTATTATAGGTACCAACGCTGTTCTGAGCTCTGTAGCCGTCCTGCGAAGCTTAGTAGATTCTAATGTACGTATACTTTGTTTCTCTCTTGCAAAACATTGTTATGTATTTACATTGTACCTGTATGTTTCGAGGATGAACATTTATTTATGTTATTTTCCTGTTGTTTTTATATGTAGTTTTTGTTATGATATTTTCATATACATTTTTAATTGCTTTGAAAACTTTGTGAAACCTAATATGATGTGGCAATAATTAATAGTTCAATAATGAGCTGAATTGATAACTCATGGGAGTTCAACACGGTTGTGTGTATTATCTGAAATATATATTTTTTAAATAACAGTTTTCATCAAGGCGATTCTGAAAGTATCTACACTCTGGAATATACCGCAAATATTATTTGTACATACGTGGTGAGTTCAAAAGAAAAGGTGAATTTTGAATTTTCGCGGGCTGTGTACATTCGATTATCGATTTTTTTGTTATGTTGGTACACGTGTGTTTATCATATGTTAGCATTATCAGCCATTTTGGATCAGTGGTTTGTTTTTGACAACTGGAAAGGTTAGTCACGTTTTGTTTTTTCTTCGATTTTTTACTAAAAAAAATTTAGTAAAAAATCGAAAAACATCGATTTTTTGGATGTTTTGAAGAAATACCGATAATATAGAAAACAAAGCAAATCTAAAATTTCACTTTAATCGGACTGATGATGCCCCAGAAAACGGCTATCAAGTTCCGACCAAAACTAGGAAATTCCTATATAGGATTAACAATTATTAACAATTTTTTCTAAAAAGAATAATTTTTTTTGAAGAAATGCTGATGAGGATATATGAAATAATTCGAATCTAAAATTTCACTTTAAAACGAACTTAAATAAAAATTCGAAGAACACCCAAAAACGTGACTAACCTTTTCAGTTGTCAAAAACAAACCACTGATCCAAAATGGCTGATAATGATAACGTATGATAAACATATGTGTACCAATATAAAAAAAAAAAACAAAAAAAAAAACTATAATCCGATGTACACAGCCCGCGAAAATTCAAAATTCATCTTTTCTTTTGAACCTACCTCGTATGTGTACACAAACCGTTATTCTAAGTACACATTAAATATAGTGATTATACAGCAAATGGCTTACAATGTCGTCAACATCGTCGTCTGTATAAAAGCAATTTTATCACCTAATAAGCACCTACCATTTTTATAGTTAAATATATATATATATATATTATACTTTTTTATTTGTTATAAGTTGCATTACAAGTATTTAACAAAATATTTATTTAAAGGGTATTCTTGATCGTGCATACCTTATCAGAAAAGAGAAATTATTATGTCAAATAATAAGGGAGTCACGATTCTTAATTTGGTGGTTAAATAATATTTAATTTGCTTCTATTTATCAAATATATACATAGTTAAGTAAGTTTTTTTTAAGAAGAGTTTAATGTTATTTATTTGATCCGATTGGTCATTAATACAGCGCATTTCAATGGGGAGGTTATTGTACTTTTTATGGCTTGATAAATATAATGGTTTTGCATTTGAGTTGTTTTAAAATGAGGTGTTATGAATTGATTTCCATTTTAATAGAAACTGCTTAAATATATCTTCAATATTTGGTACTGGAAATAGCGTGAAAAGTGATTTCATTGAGAAGGTGGAAGTATTATATTTATGATGATTCTTTGTGAAACTTTTACTGAATTAAAATTATTTTTATAAGATCCTCCCCAACCAATAGTGCCGTAGAGGCCCGGAATAAATACAGGAGGAAAGACAGGGGCCGGTATCTTGTTTCACATACGACTTAGAAAAATGAGTTGGCAACTCATGAAGCTAACGTCCACAAGGGGTGTTCCGCTCGTGTCCGTCGAGTTTCCCGCACGTGTATCAGCGAGGGAGGGATTAACGTTTCAGGCTCCATTGAAATATCTATAGAAAAGACTCAGCATACCTACATTGCGTCTGTGCATTACAGATGGCAGTCGGTATGTTAACAACGAATTGCCGATCAGACGAACCGCCCTCCTGTGCACAGAATCAAGCAGGTTTATCAAGTATTTGGGATCTCCAGCCCAGAGCTGACTTAAAAATTCAATTGTTGGACGTACTTGAGATTTGTATAGGATTACCAGTTGGTCACTATTGAAACATCTAACAACCCTACACAAGACGCCCAGTTTCTTGGAAACCTGATTTACTCGGGCTTCTATAGAGCTCCGATATTTCAGCTGGTCCGAAATGCTTACCCCAACCATTTCAACGAAGCTTTTATTGGGGAGAGTGCTCCCATAAAATTGCACCAGACAATCATTGACATGCATAAAGCGTCCATTTTTTAATCTTACCATTACGCAAACACATTTTAACGCGGTCATACACGGTTTTACCACACGTGCGCTTTAGGGATTTCATCGTACAAGGAAAAAAAAAGCCTGGATTGACAGCAATGAAATAATATATATATATATATATAGGCATTACATAGGCAATGGTAGTTTTAGACGATTTTATATCTTCTTTATATAAAAAATAATAATAATAACAACAAAAAACTTACCGATTAAAGCGTTGGAATTGGATTGACCAATGAAAGCGGCCAGAAATAATACGGTAATGAAATACAACTCCATGGTGCAAGTCCGAACAGCAACTGAATAATACTTTGCAACAAATACTCTGCTACGCGATAATGTAATCATCATTCCCATCTGTGTTGTGTTTCCCAACTTAAAAAGTAATAAAAATTAAACTAAAAGAAGTAGGTAAGTACGTATAGCTTGGCAATAATATGTAAACATTTAATAATAATAAGACTTAATTTCTATAGCGCAGTTTTGTGAAGCTTCACCTCGAGTTCGCTTTACACTAACTAACCTAACCTAATGTAATAAGGAACTCCAGTCCAATTTTTTTTTATCAATAATGACGTTCAAACTTAAATACCAGTATATTACGTTTATTTTCTAAAATTAGTTTTCATACTTAAAATATGTTTCAAGGTTTCATTTTTTAAAAGGTCGCCAAAACGCTCCAAATCTATGACCGGTCGGTTTTGATCAGCTTTGAGGTTAGAATGTCAAATGTCAAAACAGAGATGAGCTTTACCGTACATAATTTTATCATAATTCATTTTTTAACGTTTTTTTATAAAAAAAAAATTTATCTGTGAATTTGATTTCATCCAATACATGGTTATTTCGATAAACACATTTCAGAAATACAAAAAATCGCAGTAAATACGTATAATTTCTTCGTTGCAAACCGTTAAATAATAGTAAGAGGGTTCCAACATAAAATGACCAAAATGAGACGGAGTATCATCTCCTTTCGGGAAGTACCACTAATTTCTGGATACCGTTTTGTGAAAGTAAAAACATGCACTTGGACCATCGTGCTTTTTTAATAATAATAATAATAATAATAATAAATGGATTATTTCTATAGCGCCGTTTTCGTGAGAAAATCACCTCAAGGGCGCTTTACAACATAATTTATCTAACCTATACCTTATCACTTAGACTTATATATGATAATTTACATATTAGATTAATTACTAATGGCTTACAGCTAAGATTTATAACTAGAAAATACCTAATTTAGACTTATAATTAGTGACTTACATCTAAGACTTACAACTTAGACCTGTAGATAGTGACTTAAAACTAGTGAGAGAGTCTTACAACTAACATATTTACATTTTAGAATAAATTATGTACAAAATGTTACTATTTGGAAAATCAGAACATAACCTGATATTGAACAGCAGTGGGGCGAGTATGTATATGATACATTACAGCTGCATTTGCATGCCTCTGATCAGTTTGGGGATAATATACATACATGTATATGATATTCTACATGTTAATAAAGATGGTAATGCTAGACAGATACTTCTATACGATTAAATTTAAAAAATGTTATAAACGCCAAAAGAAGAAGGAAGTTTTTGCCTTTATTAATATTATGTACATGTTTTATTGTTAGTTTTATGACATGGATGCAAAAAATGTATTGGGTGAGTTATCTGGATTTAAATTTTTGTCTGCTATAAAATGTCAGAATGTTCTCTGAAAATCGCCCGGTGAAAGATCATAAATCCGAAATAATAAAAAAAAAATTAAATCCCCACGCTGAGCCACGAATCTGCGATCTCTGGATCTCTAGCCAAGGACCTTATCTGTCTGTAACGGATGCCGTCTAATTTCAATACTTTTGTGAAAAGTGGATTCTTTTGAAAAATAGTTTGAAAACGCCCCAATTAATTGCTTTACAATGTATTGGTTTCCTGTTATTTCTGATTACTGTGTGGTTTACCAACATCCAGGTAGTCACATCACTTCCAAGACGGGAACACGTACTAATTGAGGCGAGTGGAGTAATGGCGAACGCTGAAAGAATAAATTAAATAATTAAAACTTAAGAACTATTTGAACAATTATTTTTTTTAATTTTATTATAAACCAGATATTGGTAATTTCTCTTTTGAGATAAAACAACTCATTTTAATAAAATAATATTACAAATGAATGAATAACAAAATGCTTGCCGTTCGGATTTACCCGAAACAAACTGGTTCCGATCATTTTGACCGGTCAGTGGATGATGAGTTGGAATCGCGTCTGGTCCCACCCAGATTGTTTTCGTAACGAACATTCGGTCGCTTCTTCCTGAATAAGATTTTCTATCACAACATAAGCAACACCTTCCTCTAACTGTGATGGTAGTAGGAGATTTACAAATATTGTCACATTATTCGTAACACGGGAATGTTTGTCTTTCTTTTGAAAATTAAATTTAAAAGACACGGGGCTGTAACAAACATCAAAGTATAATACAAAAAATACGTTATTATTAAGTTCTGCGAATGTTTTTAGTTTTTATTATTGTGACAGGGGTTTCGGCGTTCAAGGCCATTTTTAAACTGTGGTGAATCCATACTACGACTACTTATTTAAATGATTTTATTCACTCCCACCACTCAATTTAAATTTGGCCGGGTTTTTAAAATTAATGATTTATTATCGGTAAAATCGATCAAGTTATAAAACATTTAAAATTCTTTGTTCTGTTAGGTTTTTACATTGACCCGCTTGACAACAACGAGCCTAAACCCTTACATATAGAAATAAATAAAAAGAAAGGTCTTCGATAAAATTTACTTGAACAATTAGAGATTAATAAACGAACGAATGATGATAATATAACATTAATTAATAAAGTACGGAAAATTATATATTTACCGCTTCTCGGTATGTTCACATTATCAAAAAATATAACACATTTAAATAAATCAATTAAGAAAACACCATGAGTTAAATACGGGGAAACACATTATCAATTTAAAAACCTTACAGAATAAAAAAAAATCATTGCTCCCTTTTATTACAAGAAGATAATGCCGAAAATGAGCTCGATTACAAATCGCTCACAGCGTAGGAGCAAAAGTGTTCAATACCGCGATAGGAGGAATTGACCAATTCTAGAGTTTGCAGTCAAGTGATGTGATTTCAAGTGCTAGAGGAAAGCCACGACCAAAGGTAGGCCTATTCAATTCCGTGACATCCCCAGTTTCCTTTCAGTTCTTCCTTTTACCTATTTTCTCATCTGGTTCTCGAGCCCGATTAACTTCGCCGCCAACCCAGAACTGGAATACTTCAGGGCTGTGGAAAAATGCACTATACTATCATAAGAACTTTTTGCAGACTGTTAAAAAAGATTTAAAATAATTAAAACCGCTTTAGATTGTATCTGTCTTCAAAGTAAATTAAATAGGTTAAGTAATTGGTGTACTCTTAACAAACTTTATCTTAACATAAATAAGTATTATTCAATAAGTTTTTACAAAATAAGTCAATCAATTATTTATCCATATGTACTTAATAACTTAACCCTTACCTCTATAGATGAAATTAATGACCTGGGCATAATTTTCGACTATATCTCTCGGTCAATAAAACTCCGATTACAAGAAAAAATTATTAATAAATCATGGGATGCACGGAATCTCAGTATAATGGATATGAAGAGCCAGGAAGCAAAGTTCCTTTCTATACAGTGGTAATAATCCATCAGGCTGACCTTGAGAGGTTCTCAGATATCGCCACTGTACTGTCCTGCCGACAGTGCCATCTATGTGAAACAGTCAGAACTAAGTCAATACAGTATCCTACATTCACTTTCACACAATTCTATACATTATTGCTGATCATTTTAGTGGCGGGTATGGGTACCGCCGCCCCGGGAATCATTCATTGGAATACCAACACCTCTGTCATAGGTCATCCCAAGTTGTTCGCTACGGCAGGTGACTTAACAGGTGTGCCCGGGTTCATGGAGTGAGCAGGTCTTGGCGGCGGATGGGTCTACCAAATAACTGCGTGGCGGGCCGGATCGTGAGAGGCCGGTATAGGGGGATCCCTTTGATCTCTCCAGCCGGACTACCGACTCCTCGCCCACACTGCAGTGGAAGAGATGAATTCATATGTCCGTCACTCCTGAACACACTTAACCCCAGATTCCTACCCACCCGCCATACCTCATTCCACAGAACATCATCTCGTTCGGTTCCTTAAAAAAAACCTCCATCGAGCATCCTCAACGATGACACAGGCTCTGAGGGAAATTATTTTCCTCAAGGTCTTCTGTTTGGTGTTATTGTAAATAGAATGTTTTCTTGCACTTTTAAATTCATTTGAAGCTGAATTAACATTGATGTTTTGCATGCAGTTCGGATCGTAAAATTGATTAAAAAAAATAAAATATCGTAATTGTGAGTCGAAAGTTCTTATGTAAAATAGTTTCTTTCAAATCGGTACAGATATTACATTTATTAATATTAGGTCCAGTGTATCTGGTGGTGTGGTCATTTTTGTCAAGTCCCGTGTCAAATATTAGAATTTTATTATTACTATTTTTTTTATCCACACATTCACACAAACAAGATACAAAAGTAAAAACATTTGTTTTAATGTATATGTAATTTTTTTAAATATTCAATTACATATACATCTGAACACATGTATATTTCTGAGACATTTTCCGCAAGCTTGTTTTGGAATAATACTGGGAGATGTGTTACGCGTATTACACCGGTTTATCTCCCTTGAGCTGACCAGCAGCGAGGTTATTTCTCAGAATAGCATTCCGGCAATGAATAATAATTAATATAAACAGGTCATTAGAACATAATTGTTTTAACGTTTCTATTGACCCTTACCCGTACTCTGAATCTGCTAGAATTTTTATTATTTTGAATATGGAATTATATATTTCAATCTATTAATATTCTTATTCTGTTAATCAATTTCCTGTTCAATAAAGTTTATCATTAGATACGCAAACATTCCAGTAAGTAACTCAATTAACAAATAATTATTCCGGAGGGAATGCTTATTTTTTTTTTATATAATCGTTTGTTCAAAAAAAATCTATAATTAATACAGAGTAATAATTCATACGCGCATTGTAACACTTCTTTTTATTATATAATAGTTGATATGTACCCGGCTTTACTCGGGTACAATAATTGATTTGAAAGCGAAAGTAACTCCAAATAAGGAAACATTAATTTGAATATTTTATTTCATTCCAAACGTTTATTTTTTCGTATAAACGTACTCGTGTTTTCAATTTTGAAAATATTCTATCCAAAAAAACCGTCTTTTGAATATGCAATCTGTGGCTAACCGGAGTGTTATATCTATGGGCTAACCTAAATAAAACATGGCGGGTTCAATGTTTTTCATACTAATTTTAAAACGTTATAGCAACAGTTTTACATATTGGATTTCATTCAAACAACTCTCTAAACCTTCCCGGCACTAATAAGAAAAAACTGTGCTATTTTCAGCGAATCCGGTCTAGTAATATTCGAGAAAATCGAGGAAAAACAAACAAACAAACTTACATTTATTTTTATATATATATACTAGCTGATGTATACCCGGCCTTGCACGAGTTTTATTTTATTGAAATAAAGTTATGTTCTGAATTCTTGATTGTCGTTTGGGTGCCATAATTGATTTGACAGCGATCTACCTACTTGTGTTTTCCGTTTTGAAAATATTCAACCCAAACAGGAAATTTGAATATGTAATCTGTGGCTAAACAGAGTGTTATATATCTATGATATAACCTAAATAAAACATGTCGATTTCAATGTTTTTCACACTAATTTTATAACGTTATGGCGTTAAAAGTTTAACATAATAGATAACATTCAAACTATTTTCTAAACCTTCCCGGCACTTATAAAAACAAACTGTGCTATTTTCAGCAAAACCGTTAGAGAAATGTTCAATAAAATCGAGGATACACGCACAAACATTCATTTTTATATATTTGTACGTAAAAAAATATGTAGTTTTGTAAAATCTCATAAAAATTAATGCTTATGTATATGGGATGGGGAGGAGGGGGGGGGGGGGTGTTGCTTAGTAGTTAAAAAAATAAATAATTATTATTTTTATATTATTACATACATAATGTTATTATTAGAATAAAGGAGTGATTATAGATGATGCACTGCGTTAGGAAGCCCATATCAATTCTACAACATAAATACTTAGTAAATTATGTTACATTTGCTACTCTATCTGATCAATCCTTAACTCACAAATACAAGATGTGTTTACTTTGCACTTGTTCAATCAATAACTACATATGATATTGTGGGATGGGGAGGTTGTGCAGCATCAACTCTTTATCTCATGGCCACAATTCAAAAACCATCGCTGAGAATAATATTCAAATGTCACTTTTTAATAAAATCGTAATCTTAGACATTCGACAGCTATACATAAAGACTATTCTGAGGTACATATGGAAGAATGATTTAATGAACAAAGCACAACCAAAATTACACCCGCTACTCATCACACCTAAAATGCAGCCTTCGCCCAACGACAGTTCTCTTATATTGCTCCCAAAATGTTCAACTCGCTGAGCACTGAATCTTTATACTATTGTTCAAAATTGGTTATTTGCAAAAGGAAGGAATTATTGAATTATTTCAAAGAATGTCTTACTTCATAAAATAGAATAATTACTCTTATTACAATTATAAGAGCATCGTATAAGAGCTATTGCTATTTAATTATTATGTTTTATATATATTATCTTTATACTCATCTACAATCCAAAAACTTGTTCCTCTTTTTTTCTTTCTATGTCATAAATATGTTACACTTATATACCAACTATGCATCATGTTATTTTTTCTTTTAAGTTCTGTACACATAATCATTTTAATGTTAAATATGTAAAAGCCCTTTTGGGCGTTAATGAATGAATAAATAAATAAATAAATATCTATCTGAATTACATTTTATTTTTATCTCATTTTATTTGATTTACTTACATCTTTACTAAATCTCTACTTTTACTTTTTCTTTCAGAAAAGAACTTTATGTTGTTTTTTTAAATTCTTCTATTTCTATTTATATTACGTCATTTTTTTTATTATTTCTTTACAACATGTTATAATACAACAATATTATAATGTAAAACAAAGTTCGACTACCATAATACGGGCATGTACCAGGTTTAGTAGTTGAAAAAATGTTAACTTTGTACTTATAAATGAATTGATATATATACATTTTTAAAAAAATATTTTTTTACTCATGGTAAGTATAGTTCCGTATATCGAGATCTTTTAAGTGGGTTGTATTCGCCCACAGCCTTCCAAAGGGTTAACTTTGCTGTTGCATAAATTATAATAAGATTTCAATCAGTTAACAGAAAATCTCCCCGAGCGACTTCGTTTTCTGTTTTTACCGATTCCAAAGAAAACTGATATATCTTATTTGTTTCTTCATTATCTTTTATTTCCCAATTAGAAAATTTAGGCACTTTTTAAAAACCATCATTACATCTACAAAAATCCATTAGTAACAAATTATAAGAAAGCGAAGGTGGTGATAACTAAATATAGATACAGGAATAGTGAAAATCCTGGAAAGACAAAGGTGGTATAATGTAAAAACAAATGCAAGATTAGTGATAATGCTGCAAAGACACCGGTGGTGGAATATAAAGACAAACACAAGAATAGTGAAAATCCTGTAAATACAACGGTGGCGTGATCTAAAGACAAACATAAGAATCGTGATAATCCTGGAAAGACAAAGGTGGTATAATGTAAAAACAAATGCAAGATTAGTGATAATCCTGGAAAGACAAAGGTGGTATAATGTAAAAACAAATGCAAGATTAGTGATAATGCTGCAAAGACACCGGTGGTGGAATATAAAGACAAACACAAGAATAGTGAAAATCCTGTAAATACAACGGTGGCGTGATCTAAAGACAAACATAAGAATCGTGATAATCCTGGAAAGACAAAGGTGGTATAATGTAAAAACATATGCAAGATTAGTGATAATGCTGCAAAGACACCGGTGGTGGAATATAAAGACAAACACAAGAATAGTGAAAATCCTGTAAATACAACGGTGGCGTGATCTAAAGACAAACATAAGAATCGTGATAATCCTGGAAAGACAAAGGTGGTATAATGTAAAAACAAATGCAAGATTAGTGATAATGCTGCAAAGACACCGGTGGTGGAATATAAAGACAAACACAAGAATAGTGAAAATCCTGTAAATACAACGGTGGCGTGATCTAAAGACAAACATAAGAATCGTGATAATCCTGGAAAGACAAAGGTGGTATAATGTAAAAACATATGCAAGATTAGTGATAATGCTGCAAAGACACCGGTGGTGGAATATAAAGACAAACACAAGAATAGTGAAAATCCTGTAAATACAACGGTGGCGTGATCTAAAGACAAACATAAGAATCGTGATAATCCTGGAAAGACAAAGGTGGTATAATGTAAAAACAAATGCAAGATTAGTGATAATGCTGCAAAGACACCGGTGGTGGAATATAAAGACAAACACAAGAATAGTGAAAATCCTGTAAATACAACGGAGGCGTGATCTAAAGACAAACATAAGAATCGTGATAATCATGGAAAGACAAAGATGGTGTAATGTAAAGACAAATACAAGAATAGTGATAATTCTGCAAAGATTACGGTGGTGGATGTAAGACAAACACAAGTATAGTGAAAACCCAGAAATGAAAACGTAAAGAAAAAGCAAGTTAGCATTACCAAAACAAATTAAAAAAAATAAATAAGTAGTGCAATTTATAGATAAACGTATCGTGAAAATCCAGCGAGCAACGAGCAAGCAGATATGTACTTGGAAGACAAAAACAATGCAAACGTATAGCACAGCTAATAATACCATGTGAGAGTATACTGCTGAACATTAAACGTCTTCAATCATTTAACAGCATATGCTTCAATACATTGCTTCTATTGCAGTTTATCAAGTATCGCGCAATGACACAAAGGTTATTTACTGATAAGAATGACATTAGCAAAGCTAATATAAGCTTATTTGCGCGCGGTACAAAAACATTCGGTTGTTCCCTCCGTCCACTGAACATGTTCGCGCTTTTAGTGATGCTGGCCTATGGCTTAGGTAAGGATAAACTAGCTACATAACTAACCATCACGCCATTTTCCGAAGGGGCAGGCAGAGAGGATGAACCGCCACACACCACTGCCTCGGTACACAATCCTTGCTGCATTTACATTCATACTCTATTCTGTTATTCTGACTATAGACACGACCCGATTAAAGTACTTGATTCACTTGGCGTGACATGTCTTCATCGGGCTTCCCCAAATTGTTCTACAATTCCTTTTCTCGTTATGTTTTTCCGCTGGCACTTCTTTTCCGTTAATTCGCTCTACATGTCCAATCTATCTATATTATAAGACTAATTATCATTTATAAATACGTTCACTTCTTTAATAAATGAAAAAATTCTTTGTGGGGTCGTTTTCAATAAAATCAATAAGAGGTATTTCTTACAATTCACTATTCAATAAATAAATATCAACATGTTTTGGAAGCGAAGCATCCCTCATTAGGATACACAGTATACTAAGAAATAATAACAAGAATAGACATATAATAAACATAAACAATAATAAACAAATAAATAAACGCATTTTCACAATGAGCTAACACTTTTTGGATTGACACGCTTTTTGAATCCGCTTTTATTTTGGTATAAATACGTCAACTAGTTTCGATACGACTTAATCATCTTCAGGACTTAATATGTACTAATTAAATAACATGAATGTGCATGTATGTATAGTGGTATAAATGGGTAAAAGAGAGATATGACATGAAGAGGGAGACAACAATATAACAATAGAAGTATACAATACTATATCCACAATTATGTAGACGATGGGAAAACCACGAAAGACAAAGAAAGTAACAGAACAACAAGTGAGATGGTGAATTGTTTCAGGGGCGGAGAGTTGAAGGAGAACGGAAATATCTCTGAAATAGGACAAGTTATTTTTTTAGATTATTTAGTGGATGGTTTTTAATAATTTTAATATTTTTTTATTATATTTCCAGCGCGTCTTAGTTATTTAGTCGTAGGCCCATTCCATTTTTGTGTAAAATATTTATTCCCGTAGTTTGATCAAGATTGATTAGTAAGTTTGATTAGTACTCATCAAACGTTCCGCAAATTCAGAATAATCTACACTATTTAAACATCGCATGTGGTTTTTGATTCTAACATTAAAATTACGGGTAGTTTTACCTATATAAAACGAAACGAAATTATTGCGTATAAATTTATAAATTCCAGATTGACCTAAATTATTTTCATTGTCTTTGCAGTTAATTAAAAAAATATGTATTCTTCTTCAGTGTTGTTAACATGATATATTTTATAACTAATTTAGATCTGCTAAAGTGGTGTGTGTTATTTATTTCAGCTCCAGCGTCCCTCCGTCCCATCCCTCCATCTTCGAACGGGTTAGTGCATTCTCTTTATTTGTTTTACACTAACTGTTGTTCTCTCAACTTAGTGTGGCAACTCTAACTGGTGTGATAATAGCAATGATTAACCTTTATCGGAAGGAAGCTTGTCTCTTAAGGGTCCTCCCCATGATGAGCCATCAGCTGACCGATGCGATGGCTTGGCGATGGCCGGCGATATTTGCAACGCCACTACACGATGGCGAGGTTCAGTTTTACTTTCAACGTGCTTTCGGATGGACGCGCCGCTGCGGCAATACATATGGTTAAAAAACGAGATGATTAGTTTTTATTAATATATTAGGCAATGACATTAAAAGCAAATGATATGTAAAGGTAAAATTAATATAATTTACAATAATACCTATTTAGCGTTTATTTTTATATCAAAGATGGCCCACCGTGTAGAGGGCGTATAATATTAATACGAATATTTGACGTACTCGCAAAATATAGCTATCTCTTTATGCTAAGGTAAATAAACACGTGAGAAAGAGAGACAGACAATTGTTGTTAAAAACATTCGTTTGTGGGCGGGTTTAAAGGTCTATAAGCACTTTCTTAAAAGGCACGAATTTCACGTTAGTGATATCTGTCAGATGAGTTGACGGTCGGAGTGCGATAAAAGTGAATTAATTACGTGAATTGAGTGAAATTCGCAATAAGAGCTATGGCTATATGTGCAGTAAGTGGACACTTCAACCGAAGTACAAAAGGACAAAAAACAGTTTAAACATGTATTTATCAAAGAATTCGAATATTTTACTTTAAATCTCAAATATTTAATTAGCTTCACTATAAAAGAAATAGGAACCCTTGCACCATTTGTATTATTGTAATAAACATTCGTTTTAATTGTATTTTAATGCATTATCAATATGTTACATCTTGCATAATTATGAGAATACAAAATACCAATTTTATTCGGGCATCTTAAAGTATCCCTTTCTCTTTCGCTCCAATGATACAATTGCTAAGTGTTGGTAAGCAGATGCTGATAGAATGAGCTTTGTGAATTCCCCTTTGTTTTCACTTAAAAAAAATCAGGGCTGTGCCAAGATCAGTTTATTTTTATGTATCTAACTATTTAGAGATTTCCAAAGGATGAAACAAGAATCCCTTTTAGATATAATCAGACATGGTTGGGTCTTAGAAAAATTTAAATTCGTCGAGTTACATAAATCCTGTTTATGATTTAACACTATCTACCTACTTCAATAATGTATGTTGTTACTCTAAGGTCTCACACGCCAAGCGATTTCAGAAGCAGCTGTTCGAAGACCTCTCCTATACGCCAAATTCCTTTAATAATAATAATAATAATTAGATGTTTCTGTTAAAAATCACCTCAAGGGCGCTGTACAAATATTGCTTCCTATTCTCTATTTAATACTGTAATAACAGATACAGAAAAAACATACTTACCTGCAGCTGGCAGCTGGCAGCTGGTAGGTCGCTTCAGATGGACACAGTTTTATTAGAAAATTTATGCTTGATGTAAGAGATGATGTGTTTTTACAGTTGCTATTTTATCCTCCTTTTCAATTGATGTTACATTTTATTTTTATTTATGGTATTTATATGATATACTTATATTTTTTAGGACTGGAGAATATTTATAAAATCGTCTTAAAAAGCGTAAGAAGTTATTAATAGATATTTACATTTTTTTACACATTTAGTTATTTACAGTGTAACGGGCTGTGGACGCATTTGCGCAACGGTGCGTGAATTTTTTTTACTTATTCTATAAGTGACTTTAGGTAAGCACTTATTGGATAGTCTAGCTAAGCAATTTGGGTGCATTTCTTCAATTTATAGATATGATTATCTGAAAAGATGAGTCTTAAGTTTAGTTCTACGCGGCCTGTTTCATACAAGACTTACTTTTGGATTTGAGGTCAAAATACACACCTAAATCTCATTATGTTTTTATTTCATCAAAAAGTAAAGTAGATACCTATTACGGATTAGAAATAATTTATTTATTTTTATTATACATTATGAAATATCGGTCATTAAAGCAATTAATTTTTCGCGATTTTAGAGGCACTTTAACAATTATTTGGGGGCTAACGGTGATTTAAAAAAATAATTTTACCCCGTCTACTTTGAAAATATAATGAAGTTTAAAATAAATAAATGAAATTTTTAAATATTCAACTAAGCATTATGATGGACATTAAATTAAATTAAAAACGATCGGAACAGTCATCCAACTAGACTGTTTTGGTTGTTATTTGTTATTTATTTTATTTTATTTTATTCATTCATTAACGCCCCAAAGTTATTAATGATTGTTATCTTACCCCCTTGCAGTTGCCTCCTGCCGGCGTTCCCGGCTAACGGGAGTTACACCTTCGGCAGCGGGACGGAAGTGCCGGGGCCAGGAGACGAGGTGAGACGCCTGACCGCGCTGGAGTACTCCTGCAGTCCTGGCTACTTCCCCACTGAAGATGTTTCCGTGTGTCGGGGAAATAACGTTTGGACATCAAACCCCGCCTGTAAAAGTAAGTAACATTTATTTTTTTAATCGTGGAATTCACCTGCGCCCCGGATCCTGAGTCAAAATGAGCATTGAACGCCACTTGCACGCATTTTAAACGACTTGAAAAAATTGTGTGGATAGATGTTTCTACTAAGACTACGAAAATGTTACAATTTTTTTTTGAATCATATGGTTTTTTAATAATAAAATAATCAAATCCGTTTTTTTTTAGCTCGTGACGTCATTAAATAAAAAATATCCGGCTCGCGATTTCTTTATTTATTTTTACTGAATTCTACACTATATACTTTTTTAATATGACAACACTGAGAATTTCGCTCACTTTTACGTTTTATAATGGTCCCTCTAGATCAGAGGTTCCCAAACTTTTTTGTGTCGTAGACCCCTTGCCATGTTTTTCGGTTTTTGGTAGACCCCCTACTTACCTTTTTTTTATATGAGTACCGCACAACTAAATGTTGTCGATGGATGACGCAATGTATTGCTAACACCCCTGGCACATTTTGTTTTAAATAGCTTATAAATCCACGATAACGTCCAACCATGGCAGGTGCTCCATCTGTAGCTACTGATATTATATTTGATAAAGGGATTGCCTTTTCGATGAAGTAATTCTTCAAAACATGAAGTATTGATTCACCTTTAGTGTCGGTTGTCAAAGTTCTTGCGAAGAATAGTTCTTCGTAGATTTCTTGATTCATAATAATACGAACATATACCAATAATAATGCTTCATTACCAGGTAAAGTTGACTCGTCCAGTTGTATAGAGAAATGGGTCGTTTGCAAATAATTACACAAGAAGCCTTCAATATCAGAACTCATTTCATCAATGCGTCTTTCAACAGTATTGTTGCTTAAGGGAATTCTTTTAATGAAATCAGATGGAGGTTTGTGTAAAACAGTTTTAAAAACCTCTTTAACGGCTGGCAAAATTAACTTCTCTCTGATTGTATGCGGTTTTCCGGATTTTGCTATAAGTAGTGAGATATTGTAAGACGCCCGCAAACCATCATCGTTTCTTTGTGACGTCGAAGCAAACATTCTGTTCAGCGTGGGTCTCTTCTGAAGTTTATCTTTGAGTGTTTGAAAGTATTTCAAATCTTTATTTGTTTTATTAAGGTGACATCTTTTCAGATGATCCTGCAGCTTAGATGGTTTCATAGTGTCATTGCCCAAAACTTTGTTGCATAAAAGGCACATAGGCAATTGTTTGTCCGACAATGATGGAATGAAGCCAAGCTTCAAATCAACACTACTGTCTACATTTTTTTTTTTAGATTCGGACATGGCATCAATCATCTGTGGGCAAAATTAATCTATTTAAATAAGACATAAAGTCCAGCAGCTGTATATTAAAAAATTAGTCTAATTTAAATTGTATGGTCTTAGATTTTATGGCAGGCATAGGCGTACAGATAAATGAATGTGAGAAGGGGAATGTTATGAATGTTACCTAAGGTTTTGGTATGATGGAACTTTAAGGAAATTTGAAAGTAAAATGACAAAAAATGTTAAAATAAAATATTATACAACAAATAATTATAACAAATTGTTATGCGATTTATCTCTACGTACATTCAACTGTCATGTGTAAAAATTCACTGGTTCCACTTTAGCAATAATACAAAAATTTTATTTTAGTGTAGAGAAGTATGTTCAGTGCAATCAATATCCATAATCCGAACTTCCGTAATCCGAACATTTCAGTAATCCAAACTGGCCCACAGTATAACGATCAATGGACAAAAGTACAATTTTTTTTACTTTTTTTGTGAAGTTATTTGGTATGATATATGTATTTATAAAAGAATAGTAAATGCCTAGCAAGGCCGTAAATAAGTAAATATTGACACACATACATATTTATTTATGTGACCGGCCAAAATATGTTTCCTATATGTAAACATTTAAACTATATAAAAAAAATAAAAAAAACAAACAAATGAGAGTGCGTATTGGAAATTCTTCGAAAAACCCGCAGCTGTACAGGTTGTGGATTTCTCATTTTCTTAATTTATCTTTCAGTGGTAACATATTGTATGTTAATAATTAAATACATACGTAATATGTACGTACAGTTGTCTTTTTTTAGATTTTTCCGAAAACATTCCATAATCCGAACTTTTCGGTAATCCGAACATCGAACATTACGGAGATTGCACTCTAATTATAATACAGATTGCTAAAACATTTAAAAATAAACTATTGAGGAGTACTTGTGTAATTTTGCATGATTTGAATATTATACTACAAATAACTGAAGTCATGATTGGCGTAATTTATCTATCTTTGCTAAGTACGAGTACAAAACTAAAATTTAATAAAAAAAAATGTACTTACTTTTCTCCGGCACTCTCAAACAAAATAACACTGATTCACTATAACTTGTGTGATAAACTACCAGTTTATTTATTTTTTAATATTTTCTTAGCACTTTCCTTTTCAAGATTCGGGAAACAAATACACGTATTTGTCTCACATTCGTATTTATAGAGTGACGAATTGAACAAGTCAGTGCAAGTTCGCGAAACTCTGAAACAAAAATTGAAAAGATTTTTTTGTAACAAGATGATACTGGTATATCATTATGTGCAGGTTTTTACAAGTTAAAAATGTATTGCGATCACAAAGCGAATTCCTACACCCTACAACTTACACAATTTTATAAACATATATGGTAATTTTTTTACTTCATAGGTACTTTTATAAATAATGCACATGTCTTTATATTCTAAAATAGTATAATGTAAGTAAATAGGTACTATCAGTGTATGTTGAGATCCACTATCGTGGACCCCCATTTTCATTTCATGGACCCCCAATTTTTTTTTTCGCTGACGTAGACCCCTTGCAGATTGTCATAGACCCCTGGGGGTCGATATAGACCACTTTGGGAATCACTGCTCTAGATGATGGGACATCAGCTGGCCCACTACGGATGGCCCATCGTGTAGTGGCCGTAGTGGCGTCGGATGGCTTATGTCGCTGAGCGATGGAGTGCGACCATCCGTAGTGGGCCATCGTAGAGAGGGTCCCGATACATCGATCTCGTTGGAGTCAAAAATTGAAATGTCAAAACAAAACAATATATAATTTTATCTGTATTCTGTGATATCTGAAAAGCTATAAATACATTATGTTCGATCAATTATTTATTTTTCACGCGTTTTGTCAGGTAAATGACATAGTTTACATACGTATCTATTGTTTATTTACTATCCCCCTACAGTACCAGATACTCGGTTACCTGAGCCAACATTTTTGCTCCTAACGTATTAATGATAAAGCTATGAAATCCAAAATTTTTGTAATCCTAGAAAAAATATTATTTAACAAATTTGTAAAATAAAATCGACGTTTGACTTATAATTTAATTAATATTAATATTTCCCTACGAGGGGTATTTTTAGTCACGGTAAAATTACGCACAATCCGTACTTTTCGACGCACTTTCAAGGATATCCCGTACCGCGAATTCATTATCATTCCGGAATCTGTTAGGGTAGCGTGGGAGGGAGATTTGGTTCGTTGCTACAACTGATTCATTCTTAGTTTCTTGAAAAACGTGCGCTGGTAAAAACGCTATTATACATGTTTTTGTGAATTTGTAAAATGGCGAGACGTGATTTGACAGAGCGGTTGAAAACATTACACGTTTATTATGTTTTTGTTTCCGTATTTATATAGGATTTAGAATAAATATTTGTGTACTAGACATTCTTTTTTGATTTGTCATATCTTTGTATTGTTTCTTAATTTGAACTCAAATAGGTTAAGTTAGGTAAGGTTATATCAGAATACTTAGATACCTTTTCACTTAACGTGTTTCTTGGGAAAATTAGCTTTGTTTTATTTTAATGTTTTATGTATATTCTATTACACTAGTTAAATATTGAGTTTCTTATTACCCACAACTGTAGTTACTTGCGTTTTAACCTGGAGAAAAAATTGTTTGAAGATAAAAGTTTTTATGTTTTTCTATATATATATATATATATTATATATAAATATACATATATTTTTTTAAAGAAAGACAAACATTCCCTGGTTTCTTATAACCAGACATTTTTTTTAAATTCCCTATTATCATAATAATAAAGTTAATATGTTGCTTGTGTAATGGTTGAGGACTTAGTCAGCGGAGGAATTAAACTCACGACGCCTGGGTGCGACCTAAGCGCAAGGAAAACTCAGCCACTAGCCGGTCTGAAATGATAAATGATATATAGTCAAATTAAAGATCCTACTTTTTTAAGTCTTCATTTCGGTTTTTCATTCATAATAATGAACATAATCACTTTGGGTTTAAAATTAACGCAAAACTAATATACATATTATATCCAGTGACATAATCCAAACTCTCATCATCGATGTAAAAAGATTATTTCAATAAATAATTTAAAACAAAATAATATTTTACTAGGACATGCTTTATGTTTCGTTCGAGTTAATATTGGCCATGAGGGTGTACAAATATACAATATCCTTCCCGATAGCCTGAAGACGGAAAGTCGAATAGGAACATTTAAAAAGAAACTATGCAATATCAAAATGGGTGAGCAGAGTAACAGTGTGTAGTGTGTAATGGAGATATGTAATATGAGAATGTTATGTGGGGTATATAAGTGATGTAATGCGATGTTGAGTGATATGATGTATAATGTAAGTGTTAAAATGAGTTAAGAATAATATGTATGTATTTAGGTTAAAAAGTGAAATAATTATATATGTATTTAGGTTAAAAAGTGAAATAATTTATGTATTTCTTTAACTTAATAAATTTTTTTTTTTAAAAGTACTCATAGCGCGCTTTCGCCGTGGCCGGCCAGTATGGTTTTATCGGTGTAGCGGGACGCACGTCGCTCTCAACAATGCTTTATGATTCTATGAAAAACTATGAATAGTGTTGACATGATGGGGTCATTAGGGTTCAGTAGAAAACAGGTAACTTAGTTGAGTGTCGAGTTTTTTTTATTAATTCACAATGGAAAACACATTCTTAACTGGTAGGTATAGTGGGTGTCACTTAATTACACCAACTGTTTCAACGGGTAATCTGCAAACGGTTCAGTGGGGAGATTACCAGTAGTCTCGATGTTGGTGTTGGAAGCCTCGGAGAGCAGATTGTACTTCCGTTAGGGGGAGGTTCTAGTGTCGGGCGGACACGTGGCTCGGCTTCCGCTTGACGACCGGTTTCAGACGGTTCAAGAGGAGGGTCAGCAGTAGGCCAGAGGCACTCGACTTCTGTCTGGTGGTGATTCCTACGGCTCTGGGTATGCGCCTTGGTGGGATCACGGCCTCGGAGGGCAGGAGGCAATAGGCACTCGACTGCACTCGAACGGTGGGCGTTTGGGTTCGACGGTTCCTGCCGAGTCGGTTGATATTTATTTCCGCAGCGTATCGGGCTTCAGAGGCAAGCGGACCGCTTGATTTGTAGGAGACGGAAGTCTCGACTACCTCCACTGATCTTGCTTTGGCCAAAATCTGCCTTTTTAATCATATTCGACGTCTTCTTCGGATTCCTTCGTGAACTCCGAACTGTGCCTCGGTGGAGTGTAATTAGTTTTCCGTTGCTGACCCTTAAGTTAATCCTCTTAACTGCTCGCTTCTTCTGGCGACTGCAAAATTCCCGGAATTTAAATTCCGGCGTTTGTACATTGACTGCAGATAGACAGACCTCGGGTACCGTATTCGGGATTAGGATAGCTCGGTGTTTCCCGTACTTATGATTTGTATCAGTGTTTTTTTTTTATAACCCTAAGATGAATTTTGCAGTATTTAGGAAAATTAAAAAATTTTAAATTTCAAATTTCGTTTCGGAAAATACGCTTAATTTATCGTTAAGCAATTTCCAAAGCGAATTTTCAAATTTAAAGACTGCTTCGCTCAGCGGAGACAAGAAGTGTTGCCAAGTCGAAAAATAAAAACGGGGTTAATATATTTTTTCCGTCGGCAACACTACTTGGCCACCCGATCGTCTGGGAGGCACTGAAACCGATTTATCCAGTAAATAACGGTCAACGTGCAAAGTTTAACAAAATCTAACTTTAATATACAGAAGTATAAAATAAATCTGAGAAGTATGAAGATAATATTATCAAAAATGAGAGAAGATTTATGTATGTTTTTACAACAATCCTCGGCTGTTCAAAATTCTACACAAACCTTATAAAAACTGTCTTTGTTTTTGATATATTTTATGTGATCCTTCGAACTTGTTAATAATATGTTTCATATTTTTTTAATAAACCTTCCCACTTATATTTAGAAGTTCATATTGATTTTTTTATTATTTATTAGGTAGCTAGCATTTTTTTATTGTTAAATATTTGGATTCATTAAAACAGTAATGTCTAATGACATTGAACATTATAATAATCAATAATATGGATAAATGAAAAAATAATTTGACGAGATGTAATATATTTGGTAGGCCTATTATCGTTATTCTTCTCCGTCACTCGTGTTTTTTTTTAAATGATTTTTGGAAATTAAATTTAATCTTTCCGGTTTATAAAAAATTGTCCAAATTTGGGGATTTAAATTTTCAAAAAATCTTCACTACTTCAAAAATACGTATTCTGTTCTCAACATCGTAATTTCCCTTTGGCGTTTTTTTGTTTTACTTGATGCATTGTTTGATAGCAAATTATATAGATAAATATTGCATAACAGTCATACATTTCACATTTCGCAAAACTCATGAGAGATTAATTTTTGAATCGTTTTAAAATATTTGACTATCTTCGAACGGTATCAAAATATTTCTCATGTTCACTATCATGTCCGTACTCGATATTTCAAATAACATTGACCCGGTCGGGCATCGAGTGCTTATCAGTAAACTGCCATCTTAGAGATTTCCCGGATTCCTTATACGTGGATTACCGATTTTTCGAGGGATTGGTCAACTCAAACGCTTGCCGACGGATTAACTCGTCACTTTTCCCACACGGCACAATATAATAACCAACATGTGGATTTTGCAAATCATATATTTGCTTTGAGCCCGCAACCACCGTTCTGTAAGAAATGCGAACACATATTTTATCAAGTTTAATATTTTAAAATGAAGAAACAATGTTTTTAAATCGAGGATTTTGTTTCCAGAAAAATGCACACTGTACGGCTCCGATACGGTGGAGTATTCGTGTTTCTCTGAACAGAACCTGCGAATACCCTGCGAGCCCATCATGCCCCATGGTTCCTACGTCTACTTCGAATGCAAAACCGGACACATTCTCTCCGGGACGGAGACTCTAGATGAGATGATGTGCATCGATGGCTCCTGGAGCAGGGAAACTCCCGAGTGTGAAGCAGGTGAGAACATTAACGACTGCAGTTTCAAAGAAAACGTCTGTCTCTGGTCTGGATGAAGTATTCATTTTTACGTAGGTACTTATAATTTGTAAGAATTTCTTATTATAAGTTGATCAAAGATGGCAAGCCTGTATCTAAAATTGGACGTAAGATGGAAAAACATGCAAATTTTGACATTTTAATGGTTTTTTTTTTTCTACGAAGAAATGCTTTTACGTCCATTAAACGGGAGTGAACTCTTGGTCAATAATACGTTGAAATAGATTATCATTGGTGAATCTTACGCCGAGTGTAAATATTTGCGAAGAGATTCAACTTAGAGTCTCTAAGGAAAATCTATTTGGTTATCAATATTTAACTGAGTAATGGTTAACAATATACAGGTGTTAAGAGAGGTGCCAGTGATTTCTAGGCTTATTTGGAATAAAAAGTGTAAATGGCATTTTGGTCTCGGGTGACTTCTTTATTTCTCCTGTACACATGAAGAACAATAGGTATTGAACAGTTAGGGTCGGGGCCTGGGGCTGGTTGGTTACTCGACATGTGAAAAAAAAAGTTTTTTTTTTTAGTTTGAGAAATAAAAATTAACAAAACCAGAATAAAACTTCCCAAGAGATCAATATTTAATTTGCCCTTTTTACTACATACTCAAGAATCCTTGGATAAAGATTTATAAACACTTTACAAGTAGTACCATAGATAGCCTTTTCCAAACGATGTTACAAAATTGTATCATCCCCAATTAGTCACTGAGTTTGTTACTGACTTGTATTACTGATGGTACCATTTCGTTCAGTGCCTTAATACAAATTTTAAACTGAACTCTTTTTGTGACTCTGTGAGAGTGTACGCAATCGCGTAGAAGACGTATTATGTGACAGTATTTGGTGGCACAGCATACTAGACTAGCTGCTGTGTTGAACACTCCTTGCAGTCTGTTCAAATGTACATTAGGCAGACCAGCATACAAGCTATTGCAGTAGGCCAACCGAGACTGCGAGAACATTTACCAGAGTTTTAGCGGATTCTGTTGGATGACACCACCTTACGAATTTTAATTATTACCTTTATCAAAATAGAAGATATTTGACTAAACCGTTTTGCCAAGTTTAGTACCTACTCATTTAAACAATATTGGATTCAAATCAATTTCAAGAAAACAAATTGATTTTTTTATCAATTACTTCTTTTTGTTTTTTAACTAAAATTTTTTCGTGTTTAGAGTGTGGTCTGGAGAACGCAGAGGTCTCCACTTTTATCACCAAAGCAGATATTGCCCCCAAGGACTCCCTGCCCTGGCACGTAGCAGTCTACCGAGGGACAGAGCCAACTTTCACCCACATCTGTGGGGGAACTATCATCCGCTCTAGACTGGTCGTAGGAGGTGAGATAAAATGAAAAAAGGATTATTTGATACTGTGAAATAAAAAATCTTGTTTTTGATTCAGAATAAGGAACGGCGACCCATGTATTATATATATTTTTTGTTAATAATCCTCATAATTCAAATGTCTATATATATATATATATTTTTTTTTCTAAATTAGAATTTTTCGAAGCCGGCTAAAACGCTCGAAATTTGGCAGGTTTTTTTTTAGTTTCGGGCAATGTTGACTTTACACTGACCCGTGAGGGAGCGACCTAAATTAATTTCATGTGACGTCAGAACCCCCCCACCAATCAACCAACCCGACAGTTGATACCCCGACAGTTGATCACCCGGACAATTGATCCCTTTGTCATTGGAAACTTGAACTCCTAAAGGATTATTTCTGTTGTACTTTCTCCCGTGATAGAGTATGCAGAGAGAATATACGGTCGTATAACAAAACTCGGTATTCTTATCGAGTTGAGTCAGGCGTGTTGGGTGGAAATCGCTAAACATTATATTATGTAATATATATATATATATATATAAAATAAATAAAAACGTCAAAATAAAGTAATCGACGGAACAAGTTACAGAGAGATCAACTGCCCAGGGGATCAGCTATCCGGGGAACAAGTATCGGGGGATCAACTGTTTTTGGAATCAAATGTCAGGGAATCAACTGTCCCTAGAATCAAGTGTAGGGGGACTGAGTGTCTGGGGATCAACTGTTTTGGGAATCAAATTTCAGGGAATCAACTGTCCTGAGGATCAAGTATCGGGGGATCAAGTGTCGGTGGATCAACTGTACGGGAATCCAGCATTGTGGAATACGACCAATCACCAAGGCATTTAGATTATTTTATAATTTTCTGTTTTTATCTAAATGATTTATTGATTCTTCATATTATATAAAATAAATTTGATTAATTAGAAATCGGCGTTTGTTGATCTATTCAGTGGTGCACAATCCGCGTTCCGCGAGCTTATTTCATGCTGCCTGCAAACCTAGCCGTAGGCCCACTTGGCTAAATGATTTATTCAGTGGTGCACAATCAGCGTCCCGTGAGCCCATTTCGTGCTGCCTGCAAACCTAGCCGTAGGCCCACTTGGCTAAATGATTCATTCAGTGGTGCACAATCTATTCAGATGATTATTATTGTTTATTATTAGGGGAACTGTTGAACAAAAAACTTGTTAAACGACTTTTTTTATTTATTTAGGATGTTATTGATTAAGTTTTCATGATAACCGTTATTTATTGCGATTTATTTAATTATGGATAATTCTAGTGAAAAGTTAGTATTTGATATCGGGACCGTAACCAACCGGTGGATCATCGAGTGGAAGGCGGAATGTTTGTGCGAAGTGGGGGGGGGGGGGTTAGAGGTGTTATGAATGGTTATGTCAGTATAAGTAGGTTTACGGTAAATTTGAAAATCAATTTTATTGTTTATGACTGATAAGGTAAAATCTAAAAAATTTAAAGTAGACTTGTTTCCTATTTCCATGGTGAATAATTTGCTTGTGGAAGGAGTTTATTAGTAGGAGGAAGGAGTTATGTTGGCGCTCCGTACCTCCCCATATACAAAAAACATTATTAATATGTCTTTTCCATAATAGCACATTATTTACTAGGGAAGATTTGGAGGATGCTTTATTTTCAAATTACAATGTCACATCACAAACTTACCGCTTCATATAAAAATATCCAAATATATATATACTATGTATTCAGAGATAATCTGAATCTCTGACACGATTTTTCCATCACCTCTGTTCTCCATTATGATAGCTTTTTGCTCTTGATATGTATTTATATGCAAATTTTACTTTATATATTGTGTAGTACATTATTATGTAGTATGTTTGTAAAAACATTTTTTTTAGCGGCTCATTGTTTTTACGACTCGGTGAACGAACAGGCTATGTCCGCCCGGCTCTACCGCGTTGCGGCAAATAAACACTACCAGGCGTGGAGGCACCGGGACGAGCCAAACGCCCCCTACTCGGAGGTTTGCAAATCACTCTGCTTTATCTGTATTCATTATAGTCTGCCAAATTAATATGGTACGCATGTTTTCACTCTCGCATACTTAAAATGTTAAAATATATGTTAAATTGGAAGATAATCCTCTGTACAGTGGTGCAGCGAAAAAGTGATTAAATGAAATTCCCCCCATAAAATATATCGCAAAATACTCTTCAGCAATGATATCATTCAACTAATTAATCAAGAGATTTTTAATATCATCTATGAATTAACCGATTCTCTATCCGAATTGATTTTGTTAGAAAACCTTCTTTCGAATGATGAAGGCACCTCTGGTGGATGTTTAAGACACTAAACACTGTTTATTTTTAGGAATTACCATCATCCCAATCGAGGGTTTTGGTGATTACTTTTAGGCAGGATAATGTGAAACACTAATCTGTGTACGTTTTACAAATTACACCGAATCCATTCAATTCCACAATTTCAAATCCCTTCAAACACAACGTTTAATTTCTGAGCAAATCCTCTTTAAAATTCTGAATGATGACCTGGACTCACCAGAGCTCACCAATTGTATAACGTTCCACATACCGTCAACCACCGACCAACACGGACAAACCGACTTTTTCATTTGCTCTCATGCAGAACTAATCTTAGGAAAAATACACAATATTACACACAATATAAAAATATTGACATCCTCAGCAAAAACCTTCAGAAATATCGTACCGAAGTAATGCGTATCATCACAAATGAATGTTTAAGTATTGTAGTATGTATTGAGAGCATCTCATATCCCCATCCTATCTTCCCCTTCTACTCCTCTTCCTTAGTTTAATGTAAAATAACATTCCTGTCTCTAACCAACTTTAGCAAAATAAACTTATTTGGCTTAACCTTGTTTTTCCACTTTTGTATATAATTCATATTTGTTAAAAAAAGACGTTTGTCTCTTACGAAAAATAATCTCTATTCTGTCCTTGTTCTAGGTGCGGGAGATTCGACTCCACAGCTCTTATACGGGATATTTTCACCAGCAGCAGAATGATTTAGCGCTCGTCGTTTTGGAAACTCCCTTTGAGTTTTCAAATAAAGTAGGCCCTATTTGCTGGAACTTGCGTAATCGACGGTTTGACAACACCCAGCTTAGTGCCGGGAGCGAGGGAAAGGTAAATACGCCTCTCATATTCTATTCTATGGTACCGGTCCGTTACCGGTCGCGTTTACAACCGCTCAATTAAAATGTCAACGAAATGTGCCTGTCGCGTAGTAATAAACGAATTATTAACATTCGTACAAAATAAAGTGGATGTTTTAGACGAAGTGAGCATTGTACAAATATGCTCCACAAGTTTCCAAGAGGATGAAATTGAAAGTGCCAAATGCTCTTTATTAGAAGCCGTCCCGGGCCGTCGCGTCACAAGAAAGGGAGACGGAAAGATAACAAAAACATTACAAGATACTAGGTTTTGCCTATTGCAGTGCTGCAATTGGTTTGTGTATTCAGAATATGTGTTGTAATGTGGATGAAGCAAGAAGTGTGTGTGTTGGAAATAATTTTTAAAACGAATATTTGGAAAAATATTTATACTCAACCTCCTACCCCTACTCCAACTCCTACTCCAACTCCTACTCCAACTCCTACTCCAACTCCTACTCCAACTCCTACTCCAACTCCTACTCCAACTCCTACTCCAACTCCTACTCCAACTCCTACTCCAACTCCTACTCCAACTCCTACTCCAACTCCTACTCCAACTCCTACTCCAACTCCTACTCCAACTCCTACTCCAACTCCTACTCCAACTCCTACTCCAACTCCTACTCCAACTCCTACTCCAACTCCTACTCCAACTCCTACTCCAACTCCTACTCCAACCCTACTCCAACTCCTACTCCAACTCCTACTCCAACTCCTACTCAACCCCTCCAACTCCTACCCTACATCTACCCCAACTCCCTACATCTACCCAACTCTACCCTACATCTCTACCCTACGACTAACTCCTACCCTACGACTACCACTATTAAGTATTTAAAGAAAATGAAAAGAAAAAAACTTTCAATGTTAGCTTTATCTCGACAAATGGGTCCTAGGAATTTGTTGCCAAATTTTTAATTGCCCAAATCTCGTTGCGTAGGTTAAGACGCTCAGTTTGATACCCATATCGGCAAAAACTACCCCTACCCCTACCCCTGCTCTTACCCCTTTTCCTTCCCCGACCCCTACCCCTCCCCTAGTGATTTTATTTTAATAAATGTGTTTCGGGCAATATTTTCCTTTAAAAATATAAGCCACATCTTGCAAAATGGGGCTTTGGAGCTAACTGCTAAGTTCAAGGGAAAAGTAAAAAAACAGCGATATATAAATTTTTTTAAAAATCAGAGAATAAATTTCCGTTTTCTATCAATAAATGCATTTTTAAGCATTTTTTTCGTTCACCGAATTATTTTCTCCTTGTATATTTCAAATGAATATTGCAAGTATTAATAATGTCACCGTGGCAAATCGCCTACGCATTAAAAAAAATCCGTAATTTTATTTCAAGAAATTCATTTTTTTAAATATTACAAAGCATTTTTTCATAATATTCCGTTAGTTTGCTCTTAAAACTTGGGTACCTAACCGGAAATTAAATTCGAATGCTTTATTAGATAACATTCTCGCGTAGGTACTTTTGTATTTGCATACAATCTATGGAACATTCTCTAAGAAAAATTATGCAATATGAGACCGGGCGGGAAGGAATTAAATGACGATTTTTGTCATCTTTTATAACTGTCAAAAGTTTGAACGATTATTGTGTAAGTTTTTCCATGGGTCGCTGTAGATGTCGCGATTTTCAAAACTTCCTACATGGTTTTCAAAAGCGATTATCCATTTATTTAAACTCTTAGATTCACAGAAATGGAAGATTACGTAATTTCGTGAGCGACTGAAAAAGCTTAAGGAAAATTTCCGCCGAGAGATCTGCTTTTTGTTTTTGTACGTACTTTTTAAATATTCTCGTTGGCAATTATTTTTCTTTCACTGACAACACGTAGGGTGAGAAAGATCGCTGGAAACTCGAATGAAGATCGAGCAGCGCCACCCAGCGGGTACGAAGATTGCGGTTGAAAATAGAACCGACTCGATTGGATTTGAATTTTTCTAGTTCTCGCCGACAACTGGAACCCGTAATCGTTCAATATCTTCGATACAAATTTTTCAGTAGTTTCTAGAGATTTTTCTTAGATCACATTTTTCCCCATATTTTTACCCGATCATTTCAGTAGTTGGACCGGAAAATTGACCCTTCCGGTGTTCTAAACTCTACGGGCGGTTCGGTCTACTTTCGCGAGACAGCGGGAAAAAAAAACCGTGGAGAAAAAAGTGAAATTCGTGGTTCGCGAAAACGAACCTTGGTGTGTTTTAAATGGATAGGGGGCATGGTCGTTTTCGGCTAGCCAGCCAAGTCTGAAATGGGGAAAAGTTAGAACAATACTATATGTACTAGGTTTTGCCTATTGCAGTGCTGCAATTGGTTGGTGTATTTAGAATATGTGTTGTAATGTGGATGAAGCAAGAAGTGTGTGTGTTGGAAATAATTTTAAAAACGAATATTTGGAAAAATATTTATACTCAACCTCCTACCCCTACTCCAACTCCTACTCCAACTCCTACTCCAACTCCTACTCCAACTCCTACTCCAACTCCTACTCCAACTCCTACTCAAACTCCTACTCCAACTCCTACTCCAACTCCTACTCCAACTCCTACTCCAACTCCTACTCCAACTCCTACTCCAACTCCTACTCCAACTCCTACTCCAACTCCTACTCCAACTCCTACTCCAACTCCTACTCCAACTCCTACTCCAACTCCTACTCCAACTCCTACTCCAACTCCTACTCCAACTCCTACTCCAACTCCTACACCAACTCCTACTCCAACTCCTACTCCAACTCCTACTCCAACTCCTACTCCAACTCCTACTCCAACTCCTACTCCAACTCCTACTCCAACTCCTACTCCAACTCCTACTCCAACTCCTACTCCAACTCCTACTCAACTCCTACTCAACTCCTACTCCAACTCCTACTCCAACTCCTACTCCAACTCCTACTCCAACTCCTACTCCAACTCCTACCCTACATCTACCCAACCCCTACCCTACGACTACCACTATTAAATATTTAAAGAAAATGAAAAGAAAAAAACTTTCAATATTAGCTTTATCTCGACAAATGGGGCCTAGGAATTTGTTGCCAAATTTTTAATTGCCCAAATCTCGTTGCGTAGGTGGAGACGCTCAGTTTGATACCCATATCGGCTTATCCTACCCCTACCCCTACCCCTGCTCTTACCCCTATTCCTTTCCCGACCCCTACCCCACCCTTAGTGATTTTATTTTAATAAATGTATTTTGCGTAATATTTTCCCTTGAAAATATGAACCACATCTTCCAAAATGGGGCTTTGGAGCTAACTGCTAAGTTCAAGGGGAAAGTTACAAACAGCGCTATATAAATTTTCTAAAAAATCAGAGAAAAAATTGCCGTTTTCTATTAAAAAATGCATTTTAATGATTTTTTACGTTCACCGAATTATTTTCTCCTTGTATATTTCAAATAAATATTTCAATTTTGTTCGGGTAGGTATTTATAATGGCGCCGTGTAAAATCGCCTACCCATTAAAAAAAAACGTAATTCTATTTCAACAAATTCGTTTATTTAAAATATTATTAAACCTTCAAAGCATTTTTTTCATACTATTCCGATAGGCTGCTGCTCTGAAAAATAGGGTATTAAATTCGAATGCTTCAGTTCATTAGGTTTTGGGTAGGTACTTTGTAATATTGCACTTGCCTTCAAACTGATCCCATAGAAATCGGAATCGGCGCCAAGGAATAAAATGAAGATTTTTATCAAGTTTTATAACTGGCAAAAGTTGTGAAAAACTGTCAAAAACTGTCAAACTGTCGCGATTGTTAAAACTCCCGCCATCTGTTTTAGTAAGGATTATCCATTTATTTAACCTCTTCGACTCACAGAAATGAAAGATTAAGTATTTTCGTGGCCGACGGCAATAGTTGACGAAAATTTTCCGCCGAGAGATCAGGTTTCTGTTTTTGTACGTACCTATTTCTCGTACGTTGAAAAGAATAAATTCATGATATCGTATCGGTAGTACCTAATCATTTAGCCAAAGTGCTCAGTACCTACCCAGTAATTATTTTCCAATTAATTTGATGGGGTAAATATTTTCTTCTCAGTAGCAACAAATTTCTTCTTTTTAATCAATAATATCGCGTTTCATGACGATTTTGGAAATGTCAAAAGTTTGATGGATTATCCTGGGGTTTTTTTCAAGAAATGCAGCCGAACTGACCAATTATTAACCTTCCGAAATCTGTTTTAGTAAATATTGTCCATTTATTTATCCTTCTCGGGGAGTATTTTTTACGGATTACGCTTTTCCGTGAAGAGACATGTTTTTCACATTTTTCCCGATTTCTTATTTTTTCCTAAAAATTTTACCAATGAAACGGGGTGTGTTGAGAACGCATGAAGCCAATATGAGCCTTAATTTCTTTGAAAGTGGATATGTTAACGGACGTTTTTGGCGTGCAACTTTTTGACACGAAGATTTTCGCCAAAATGAACCTTAAGGCGTTTCTAATGGATAGGGCGCCAAGGTCGATTTTTGAGTTCAGGACCTTGTCTGAAAATGGGGAAAAGTTAGAGCAATACTATATTTAAGCTAAAATGAACCTTTAAGCATTTCGAATGGATAGGGCGCCAAGGTCGCTTTCGGCTTGGCCGGCGGAAGTCTGAAAATGGGGAAAAGTTAGAACAATACTATATACTAGGTTTTGCCTATTGCAGTGCTGCAATCGGTCGTGAGTAGTTAATATTTTTAAAACGAATATTGGGAAAAATATTTATAACCCCTCCCCTCCCTCCCCCGCCCCACCCTACGCCCACCCCTCCCCACCCTTCACTCCCACACCCACCCAAATCCCCCTCCCACTCCTTGCCTATTGCAGTGCTGCAATCGGTCGTGAGTAGTTAATATGTGTATGTGTGTTTAAACGTGGATGAAGCAAGGAGTGTGAGTGTCGGAAATAATTTTTAAAACGAATATTTTGAAAATATTTATACTCACCCTCCTCCCCCACGCACTCCCCCCATTCCCCTCTTCCTCCCCCCTCCCCCTCTTCATCCCCCCCCCGTCCCCCCACCGTCCCCCACCCCCTCCCCCTCCACCTCCCATCGTCCCTCGCTGGCGATCGGACCGATCCGCGGCTAAATTCAGTTGTCTGAATTTTTCCATACATTTTTTAGCGACATTGAAATTTGACCGATTCCGAGCCTTATTTACTTTGAATTTCTATATCCGGAAGGTCGATTTTTGCTTGGCTGCCAAATCCACGCTCCCTTTCGGGCAATCTTAGACCTTCCGGTCGGTCGAATCGAGGGGGCGCCGAGGTCGATTTTTCTCCGCACCCCCCGGTCTGAAAAAATTCGCTTTAGAACAATACTATATATATACTAGGTTTTGCCTATTGCAGTGCTGCAATTGGTTTGTATATTTAGAATATGTATTGTAATGTGGATGAAGCAAGAAGTGTGTGTGTTGGAAATAATTTTTAAAACGAATATTTGGAAAAATATTTATACTCAACCTCCTACCCCTACTCCAACTCCTACTCCAACTCCAACTCCTACTCCAACTCCTACTCCAACTCCAACTCCTAATCCAACTCCCACTCCAACTCCTACTCACTTCCTACTCCAACTCCTACTCCAACTCCTACTCCAACTCCTACTCCAACTCCTACTCCAACTCCTACTCCAACTCCTACTCCAACTCCTACTCCAACTCCTACTCAACTCCTACTTCAACTCCTACTCCAACTCCTACTCCAACTCCTACTCCAACTCCTACTCCAACTCCTACTCCAACTCCTACTCCAACTCCTACTCCAGCTCATACTCCAACTCCTACTCCAACTCCTACTCCAACTCCTACTCCAACTCCTACTCCAACTCCTACTCCAACTCCTACTCCAACTCCTACTCCAACTCCTACTCCAACTCCTACTCCAGCTCCTACTCCAGCTCCTACTCCAGCTCCTACTCCAACTCCTACTCCAACTCCTACTCCAACTCCTACTCCAACTCCTACTCCAACTCCAACTCCTACTCCAACTCCAACTCCTACTCCAACTCCTACTCAACTCCTTCTCAAACTCCTACTCAACTCCTACTCAACTCCTTCTCCAACTCCCTACTCCAACTCCTACTCAACTCCTACTCAACTCCTTCTCAACTCCTACTCCAACTCTACTCAACTCCTACTCAACTCCCTGCTCAACTCCTACTCAACTCCCTGCCAACTCCTTCTCAACTCCTACTCAACTCTACTCCAACTCCTACTCAGCTCCTAATCAACTCCTACTCCAACTCCTGCTCCCAGCTCCTACTCCAACTCCTACTCCAACTCCTACTCCAACTCCTACTCCAACTCTTACTCCAACTCCTACTCCAACTCCTACGCCAACTCCTACTCCAGCTCCTACTCCAACTCCTACTCCAACTCCTACTCCAACTCCTACTCCAACTCCTACTCCAACTCCAACTCCTACTCCAACTCCTACTCCAACTCCTACTCCAACTCCTACTCCAACTCTTACTCCAACTCCTACTCCAACTCCTACTCCAACTCCTACTCCAACTCCTACTCCAACTCCTACTCCAACTCCTACTCCAACTCCTACTCCAACTCCTACTTCAACTCCTACTCCAAATCCTACTCCAACTCCTACTCCAACTCCTACTCCAACTCCTACTCACTCCTACTCCAACTCCTACCCTACATCTACCCAACTCCTACCCTACGACTACCACTATTAAGTATTTAAAGAAAATGAAAAGAACAAAACTTTCAATGTTAGCTTTATCTCGACAAATGGGGCCTAGGAATTTGATGCCAAATTTTTAATTGCCGAAATCTCGTTGCGTAGGTGGAGACGCTCAGTTTGATACCCATATCGGCTAAACCTACCCCTACCCCTACCCCTACCCATACCCCTACCCCTACCCCTGCTCTTACCCCTATTCCTTCCCCGACCCCTACCCCACCCCTAGTGATTTTATTTTAATAAATGTGTTTTGCGCAATATTTTCCCTTAAAAATATGAGCCACATCTTGCAAAATGGGGCTTTGGAGCTAACTGCTAAGTTCAAGGGAAAAGTAAAAAAACAGCGCTATATAAATTTTTTTTTAAATCAGAGAAAAAATTGCCGTTTTCTATCAATAAATGCATTTTTAAGCATTTTTTTCGTTCACCGAATTATTTTCTCCTTGTATATTTCAAATATGGCGCCGTGTAAAATCGCCTACGCATTAAAATAAAAACGTAATTCTATTTCAACAAATTCTATTATTTAAAATATTATTAAACCTTCAAAGCATTTTTTTTCATACTATTGCGAAAGGCTGCTTTGAAAAATAGGGTACCTACCCGGAATTAAATTCGAATGCTTTAGTTCATTAGGTTTTTGGGTAGGTACTTTGTAATATTGCACTTGCCTTCAAACTGATCCCATAGAAAACGGAATCGGCGCGAAAGAATAAAATGACGATTTTTTTCACCTTTTATAACTGTCAAAAGTTTGAACGATTACTGTGGAATTTTCGTCAGGGGTGTCTGTAAATGTCGCGATTGTTAAAACTCCCGCCATCTGTTTTAGTAAGGATTATCCATTTATTTAACCTCTTCGACTCACAGAAATGAAAGATTAAGTATTTTCGTGGCCGACGGCAATAGTTGAAGAAATTTTTCCGCCGAGAGATCAGGTTTATTTTTTTGTACGTACTTTTTAAATATTCTCGTGGGCAATTATTTTTCTTTCACGGCAACACGTAGGGTAAGAAAGATCGCTGGAAACTCGAATGAAGATCGAGCAGCGCCACCCGGCGGGTACGAAGATTGCGGTTGAAAATAGAACCGACTCGATTGGATTTGAATTTTTCCTCACTTAATTAACGTTACTTCTAGTTCTCGCCGACATATGGAACCCGTAATCGTTCCCTATCTTCGATACGAATTTTTCAGTAGTTTCTAGAGATTTTTCTTATATCACATTTTTACCCAGATTTTTACCCCATCATTTCAGTTGTTGGACCGGAAAATTGACCCTTCCGGTTTTCTAAACTCTACGGGCGGTTCGGTCTACTTTCGCGAGACAGCAGGAAAAAAAAACCGTGGAGAAAAAAGTGAAATTCGTGGTTCGCGAAAACGAACCTTGGGGTGTTTTAAATGGATAGGGCGCATGGTCGTTTTCGGCTAGCCAGCCAAGTCTGAAATGGGGAAAAGTTAGAACAATACTATAGGAAAAAAAAAACCGTGGGGAAAAAAGTGAAATTCGTGGTTCGCGAAAACGAACCTTGGGGTGTTTTAAATGGATAGGGAGCATGGTCGTTTTCGGCTAGCCAGCCAAGTCTGAAATGGGGAAAAGTTAGAATAATACTATAGGAATAAAAAAAACCGTGGGGAAAAAAGTGAAATTCGTGGTTCGCGAAAACGAACCTTGGTGTGTTTTAAATGGATAGGGCGCATGGTCGTTTTCGGCTAGCCAGCTTAGTCTGAAATGGGGAAAAGTTAGAACAATACTATATATACTAGGTTTTGCCCATTGCAGAGCTGCAATTGGTTATGAATACTTGTGTATGTGTGTTTAAATGTGAATGAAGCAAGGAGTGTGTGTGTTGAAAATAATTTTTAAAACGAATATTGAGAAAAATATTTATACTCACCCTCCTACCCCTACTCCAACTCCTACTCCAACTCCTACTCCAACTCCTACTCCAACTCCTGCTCCAACTCCTACTCCAACTCCTACTCCAACTCCTACTCCAACTCCTACTCCAACTCCTACTCCAACTCCTACTCCAACTCCTACTCCAACTCCTACTCCAACTCCTACCCTACATCTACCCAACTCCTACCCAACTCCTACCCTACATCTACCCAACTCCTACCCTACATCTACCCAACTCCTACCCTACATCTACCCAACTC